>JAUTBR010022231.1:0-16071 GCA_032361205.1 Pseudorimula midatlantica
TTTCTGATCGTCTTCTGATAACCTTCTTGTTTGGGGAGGCTGGCTCCAGCTTTTTTATTATTTCCATTCTCCAACCACAGAAGTGTGTGGCGGGGGATAAGCACAAAAAAGTTCAATTGAGATATTCAGAATGTTTACATCCAATATTATAATTGCTTGTAAATCAATGAAGGTGAGGTGTTAATCTAAATGTAGTGGCAGATTCCATTACAATTAGGTGTTCTAGAAAGATCCACAACTAGGTGTTCCAGAGAGACCCACATCTAGGTGTTCCAGAAAGACCCACAACTAGGTGTTCCAGAAAGACCCACAACTAGGTGTTCCAGAGAGATCCACAACTAAGTGTTCCAGAGAGATCCACAACTAGGTGTTCCAGAAAGACCCACAAATAGGTGTTCCAGAAAGACCTACAAAGACAGCACACTACTATCTAGATAATATAAAATGCCCTGTCCAACTCAACTTCATAGAATATTGGTTATCCAAATAATACATGATGTATTTTTAAATAAATGTACCTATAATCTACATTTAAAGTGGAAATGAAAACAAATGGTGTGTGTGTGTGTGGAGAGAGAGAGAGAGAGAGAGAGAGAGAGAGAGAGAAGGAGGGAGAGAAAGAGATGGAAAGAGAAAGAAAATAAAACTGCAAGAAAACAATACAAGAAAAAAGAAATAGG
Source organism: Pseudorimula midatlantica (assembly GCA_032361205.1). Lineage (NCBI taxonomy): Eukaryota > Metazoa > Mollusca > Gastropoda > Lepetellida > Lepetodrilidae > Pseudorimula > Pseudorimula midatlantica. The sequence goes on from JAUTBR010022231.1 coordinate 681, forward strand.
GTTAATGTTTTTGAGACAGGATCTTCTATAAATAAACAGCATTAACCCAATTGTAAGGAATACAATAGCTATGTAATAATCTGTGTCTGTCAGGTGTATTGCATTACCAGGTTAATTTTATAATATTCTCTCCATCCATCTACTCTCGGAAAAAACACAGTTTATCGCTGGTCTATTGTAATTTTGATAAACATTTGCGCTCATTTGGAATTGGTACAAAATTAGTGAGATATATATCTGGGGAAAGGGTGTGATATTTCATCAGAGGCATGAGCTCCAATTGGCCAGCTACTGCTACAGTTAAGGATGTTAAGGACGATGTTAAGGACGACGTTAAGGACACCGACAGCTGAAAGATGCTCAACAATATTCCAGCGACTTGATACCGAGCAAAGAGTTTTCTTCTTCTTTGAATTACTCCACACACCCCCCCTCTTCTCATCCTCTCTCCCACTGCAGAGCTATATATGTTTGATGATTTGTCTCTTTCGTCAGCCTGTTGTTTAAATTACTTTTAAACTAAAGCAATTTTCCTGGAGCTTACTTCGAGCAATTCCCTGCCAAGTCACAGAATGAGAAGTCGAGGAAAGGATGGATGTTTTTTGCAATCAGCAGAGACGCGAAACAGAAAACAATATTTATATATAGTGTATACAATCTATCAAATTTCTCTGCGCCTTCTCAAATTGAAATTGTGCATGTTTGATCAGATGTGAGCCGTGGACCACACACCCTGAATTTACCGTTTCAAATATCCGTCTAATTTTAACAAACCGGAGGAAATTATACAACTCTCACAATTGGCACATTAACCCCCCACCCCGAATTTCAAACCACTCAACCCCCCAAATTTCACCACGCCCTCCCCCCCAATCCCACAAACCCCACTGGTCTGATAATGAGCAAAGAGAACAGTCCCGATACAAGTTCTCATTAAATTCCTCAAATCCAAGTTAATCTGATAATCTAAATACTACAGTATCTAGAATCTATCTCTCAGCAAGACATGTCCATCAATGTGGAAAAAAATACTTCTATTTCCATGTAAAGTATCTTTCATTAAAATGTCTCAACATTTCTAGATCTAGTTATGTTTGGATTTTTGAAAGCATAAACAAAAGTATGTGATGTTGATATGGATACTGATGATGCAATACTTTAAAATGAAATTTGAGCAGTACAAATATGGCTGCTTTTTAAAAATAATTCAATGGGAAAATTTGTATTGCTAATCTCTGTATTGATGTACTGCTTTGAGAAGCAGAGGCACATGTAACAAACATTTGACGATCGCTGAATCATATCCATTGCTACCACGATTGTTCATTCTCATATTTGCTCACCACTAATTATTATGGTAATTGTAAATGAGAATAGATGGTATTCAAATCAAAGTTAACTTTAATCCAGTGATATATATTTGTATTTTCTGCTGGACCAATTAAAATTGGTCATCTTCAGTTGCCTTCAAGAATCAAAAAAGTTAACATGAACCATAAATTTCAACAGCTGTACAAAATAATTTATCCATTACACCATGCTAATACCTCACAATTTTCTTTTTGTTTTCATGGATTTTTTTATTATTTTTAAATCAACGAATTATCCATCATTCTGCATTCCTTGCCATTCTGAAACAGGACAATTGGAACATCCATAAATGGAATTACATAACTTACACCCCAAACCACAGTTCCATCGACTTGCACAAATAATAATTACATCACTTCTAGAAGACCCAGGCAAACCTCCCAGGTATAATATATATTTATATGTCTGAACGCAAAACATCGGTCCATTGAAAATCTTCGAGGTGCGCAGTTCACAGGTATAATGGACATCAAATCAAGCTTGGGAATTCTGTAACTGCAGATACACTTGGTCAGTTTGGTAATAACTCCAACACCCCTGGGGCCATTGAAATCTTGGGAGAAACTTGATGCTCTGTTAGATATATTTATTAAATTACAGTGTAGCAAAAGCTGCCAAGAACCCATTGTAATGGAGAAGGTCCCACAATAGTCCTGGATATTACATAATTCCCATTGTCGGTTACACCATTGCTACATATTTACTTGGTAGTGGATGGGGGGCCACCTATTGTTCCGCAGGTGAAAGAAAATGGATTTCTTAACGCTAGACAAAAGGGGGGAGTCCCATTTAGCCATAAAACCATACCGGACTGTGAACAAATATGAAATGAGGGTTTTTATTCCCAAATAATGGATGGACATTAAACCGGGCTTAACTTGTTAGTATAGTGGATTCATGCATTCATGTCCCACTGCCCAAAGCACCCCCACCCCCACCTCACCCTCCACCCATCCAGTACCACCCCTACTCCACACTCAAATCCTACCTTTCCTTCATTTTACTTAGTAAATCTTACATAACCTGAAATTTGTCAGTGCCCCGAGGCAAGAGTGTATACAATAATATATCCTGTCTTAACAAAACTAAATGAAATGCCAGCCCTATATCATGTCTGCCTATTCACGCGCACCCAATAATTAGATGCTTCATATTTGCAATCAATGACCCCAGTCTTTTCAAAGGCTTTTTGTCCTAACAATGGACTCACTTCTGTGGCAGGCTACGAGACCAGAGAGACGGTCCATGCATGTTTCTGCATTGCTAATCCCATGCCCAACATGTATTCTGTGTTCCATGCCCTTCGTAGACAAATTGAGTAATATACGACTCTGTATTGTCCCAACCGACACCACCGACCAACTCTCCACCCCACCACAACTCCCCCTACCCCGTACCCGCATATAATTTGACAAACAATTAAGTTTTGCCCATTGTCGGGTATGAAAAACAAATATTTGACCCAACAGTATGAATAATACTTTGGCAGGCATACAGTCAGCAGGAATGGCTCGAGTGAATTACAAACCTCGGATAATCCTTATTCTGTATGTATTCCCCTAGCTCCGTATACAGTTACTCATTGGCGCGCAAATGTTTATTTTCAAATTCTATTGTGAGAAAGTAATTAAATCATCAATGTTTTATTTGTTGGGATATTTATACCTAGCAAACATCTCAGGAATTGGAATGCTACTTTGTTTGTGTCGTTATGGTCGCCATTTATATATCTATACCTACGTAACACGGATGTGGCATCACGACTGAATAAAGATGGTAGGGGAGCAAAATAGAGAAAAGTGATCCAATTATTTATTACCAGAGAATTCATATGCTTGTTATTACTAACTGTATAGGAGCAAGCCATATATAGTAATCAGGAATGTCACATTAATACAGACAACACTATTGAAAGTCTTCTACTAGTGATGAGCACATTGTAACATCATCTCAATAGATATTGAGATAGTCCAGAGGAGTATACTGTTGAATGTTTTCTGGAAAGACTGATACAACTGATATGATAACTGATATGATAACTGATATAACTGATATGATAACTGATATAACTGATATGATAACGGATATGACACAACTGATAATCAGAGTATGGTCACAAACCTACAACCAATTTGTGACTTAAATTTGTGGGGAGGTAACAAAAATACCTAACCACTTAAATGACCTTGACCTATTCCATTGTATTTTAACTTATGACCTTACAACCTTGACCTTTCATTAATATAACCAATACACACCACCATTGGCATTGGGCCATTGGAATAAATAACACACAAAAAAGATGTCCATACAACAGTGGTTCTGGGAGACCACCAAATAGCATGACACTGTGACAAGCAATAACCTTGACCGTTAATGACTGCCGATGACCTTGACCTTTAACATCTGCATATCATGTACCAAAGTAATATTTCCATAATAACCCTAATGGTATACAAAATACCTCACTAATGATTAAACTATAGGCTAGCTAGAATAGCATTACAGTGATGGTGATGATCAAATGTTGTCTATTAACTGGATCAGTACATTTCCCACCAACTGCTTATAACTGACACATTACCTTTAAAATTACTTATAGCATTCAGTATGTGTGCATTTAGAAACTCCAGTAATGCATTAAGATTAATGCATGCCAAAAGGTATACCTTTAGAAAATTCAATTAATACATGCCAAAAGCATACTTTTAGTAAAATGAATGGTTACAAAATGTATTTAAATAATACATGAAACACATTGTCATATTAAATCGCTTTTGCAAATATTTAAGTTTAAACATTCAAATTATGAGATCATAAAGTAAATATCATAACAGGGTGTGCCACGACTTCAGTGAGTTCATAGGATCACATACAGTTATGATTTATTAAAAATGTATTTTTAAAATAAATATAAATTTGGTCGATATACGACAAGGTTCTCTTGTGATGGCCACCTTGCCTTACCTTTGAAGTATATTAATCTGTTCCTAGAGTAGTATATGGGATATTTCATTACCGAACACGACTCGAGTATATCAATGTTCCAACAAGCTATGATTCAAAGTCCCGCAGGTGGCCCAATAAAACATATCGTTATTAATATCATACATCATATCAAACCCGTTTAACTCCCCTGTGCGAGTAAGGCAGTATTGTCAATCTAAATTCCAGATAAGAGCTCAAGATTTAAGTGGCAGAATATTCACCTAAGTCTTGATATGTTATAAGACAAGTTTGAATTTGACTTTAAAAAAAAATCAAAACCCAATACCGTACTCATTTTAAGGAAAGACAGAAAAACGCATTATTTTCCTACTAGATCTACATACAGAAAAATACTTTTCATATTTTCTTGATAAATATTAAATTGTATTTATGTTATAGTATTGAAATTTAGATAATTGAATAATTTAAATATTAACTTTGTCCCTGATAGATGAATCAGAAACATGTGCTCACTTAGGCATGTGCAGTTGCATACAGGTAAGAGAAGGTTAAAAACTCCTCGTTTCATAGGAAATCTATCATAATAAATGGTACTTATTGTTATAAATATTATTATTATCTGACAGTAGTCTACAACCCTTCCATACAGGCTAAGGGTCTAGTGTACCAGTGTGCACGACAGCGTACAATACATTTCACTATCTGTGGATTGCCTTACACAACCACCAAGAATCTAGAGTAGAGTACTCCACTGTTACATTTTGGCTGTATATTGATCAGTCTGGGTCTGACTCCATAGGAGAAATCACGTGTTCTGCATAACAATCCAGATTCCAATGGAGCGAAATAACTTCCTTTCTTCAGTCCCTGTGATATATGTTACTTAGCAAAATCTTTGCCAAATTTCTTAATACGTTTTTCTATAAGTAATTGTGACAATACCTTTCTTGTTTAATTTATTAAATTATGCAAAATAATTAGACATATATATCGAGTCGATATATGTACATCTGTTTTGACCTTTTAGTGGTATACATTAAAGAACTAGACCATTTACCAAGTCTACAGTTGGAACAACATGTTTCTAGTGCCCTTGAACTAATGGTATTTTCCTTTTATTTTAATGTTTGGGAGTTATATATGATTAAACACCTTAATTTGTTTGATCTCGTAAGTCAACAAGGCAATTCCTATCCACCTTTATTAAAGACTAGGCATTGGGAAATATTTGTAGTAAGTCGTTACAGCTACTAAATGTTACACTACCACAAATAATGTCTCCTTAAAATATTCAATTGACAATTGCATGATGCTGTAAAATCTAATTATTGAAGGTTTGCATGTAAAGAAAACACCATCATATTGACATACATTTCAATGGTGTTCAAAAATAACTTCTGATTATAAAAAAAATTCTGAATAAAATTAACAATGGAATTTACAGCATGGTACACCAAATATGAAAATATATCAAATAAATTAATGTTTGTATTATTATGGTCATTTATATGAATGACCACAGTATATACTTTAGTTCTAGTAGAAAATAAAATCTAAACATTTAATAATATTATTAGCCAAATTACCACAAAAACCTGCAATAAAATGCCTGCAACAGTTAATTTCTTAATGATTACCTTTAGTCAAGCAGGTTGTATTGTTCCACCTAAACCTCCTGATGTAGTCAGTCTACCTGCGGTTATTACCTAGACTTAAACCAGTATGGTAGGGTGAATGATCCTGGTCATGCTTCATCAACTCCAATCTCCCACCACCCACTCCCTCTCTCTCTCTCTCCCATCCCTCTTTCCCTGTCCCTCTATTTTCCTCTCTCCATCTCTCTCTCCCTCCCCATCTCTCTCTCCCTCCCTATCTCTCTCTCTCTCGGCCACCTCCTTAGCACCAGCTGATTGGCGCTTGTCCATTTCACCTGGCAGGTAGCTGTAGGGCGATCAGGTGATCAATCAATCATTCACTCACAATCAGCTGATCGCCTGTCGCTAAACACAAGCAGCCTAACAGGCTTAAACAAAGTATCCAATCCTCAGCGATTAGCTTGGTCATCACGGGGTAATTAATACAATCAAACATCGGCCCTGCATACCCGGGTTGATGTCTGTGCATACCCAGATTTACAGATGATGTGATAATGGGGTTAGCCCCCTCCCCCCTCTCCGGAATTCACACCTGATACTGCCAGACTGACAATATCTCCAAGTTTGGAGTACAGGTAAAAGCAAGAGGTTAATGGAAGAGAAAATCTCTCCTCCCCCCCCCTCCTCCTTCTCCCAATCCTATTCCCACCCCACACCCCTACCCTTCCCCATATTTTATCAGGGGTGATAACCTCTCCGGTTGTCATTTTCTTGTTAAACTCAAACAGGGATACCAGCGTTAATATGACAGATTAACTCTATTAAACTCACCCTGATATAGTAGCAACATCTCCTGGAAATATGCTTATCATGAAAAGGCACTTAGAGGGATGGGAAGGAAGATCTGGGGTTAAAAGCGAAAATAAAGGTGGACATCCAAATTGCATATTCTTGTTTACAAGCAATACGATTATCTATGACATTATTTTTTCATTTAAGTTATTACCATTTTTATTTGTGAGATTACATTTTTTCCATAATAAATTATTTTACAATACATATTGAATATTATTATAAATATCATGAATTAATATTGACTAAATATGAATCTTAAAAATATTCATAATCACATAATTTCTATACAAAATGAATACAAATATATTTCCTTTATGTGAATTTGCTGTAGCAGTATTATATATTAGTGCATTATAAAATATGATATTTGACATTCACAACCATCTATCATTGAATCAACATATCAATACATTAACCATTTATCATCAATTTGAAATTTCCTAGTTTTCTGTATTGTCAGTTCAGTCATTAAAGCATAAATAAGGTAGTGTGCCTCTCTAATTAATACAAATATGATTCAGAATTCAATACAATATTTCACACACTGAATGACACAAAAGCATTACTCATGTTACTGTTAATAATGTATTTCCTTTAATAACCAAAACTGAAGATAAAACATGAATTTGACAAACAGTATTCACTAAAACTACAATATCCATAGAAACCATTTAAAAATATATTTTCTGTATTCTTTTTATTTTGCATGTATTAACCATTAACCAACAACTACTTGTATTTAAGATATATTTCCATTAGTAAAGTAGATAGAAACACAGATGGATGATTCTACAATTGTAGTGCAATAAAGATGAGTTTGTTAGTTAAACTGCTTGGCGTTCTTGGTTAAGATAGTTAAGAAGATGACCTTTTAACATTGTTCAAACCTGTGCCCATATATTGGAGGAAGTCGCCAACTTAAACAGCAAGAAACTGGGAAACTACGTAATTCCTAACCTAAACATTAGGCAATCGTCATTAAGCAAATCTTTGTTAAGAGATTTACTGCTCTATCATGTAAACAAATATATACCTACTTGTCTGAAAATGGGTACAATGACCAAATATGGCAAGGATTTATTTAACATGTTACTGCATCAGTAGCTGAAGCAGCAATTCGTGTGAGGAGCATATGTTTAGGAATTTAAAAAAACACAAAGATCAATTTCTAACGATTGACAATCTTTCCATTTTTAGAACAGCATTTCTTTCCATTTTTAGAATGAACTACAGTAATGGTTTGTATTCGACAGTCCTAATAATGACTACATAAAGTATGGCTTTGTAATACATAACATAAAAACAAAACAACATATTTTATTTAACTACTTCTCTAAATTAAGTATTCCATCTAAAGGATAAACAAATTTATATAAGAATTAACTAATGCTTTGAATGTGTATTTCTAAAACAATCTACATTTCTAGACTGACCTCAATTTACTCATGTAAACACATCAAAGCGTACATTACATGGCCTAATTCCCTCTTCTTTAAATAATTAAAAGGCAAGGAGCTCAAGGCAGGCCAATTGTCCCAAAGGCAATACCTGACCTCACAGAAAATCAAGTTTCCTCTAGCTATTTTCATTATTTTCTTCAAACTTGTTCAACAAGGTAATTTCTCTCCTCATCACAGCTAAGAGCTCTGGTCAGGTGTCCTAGAGTACTAAATACTAGACTGTGTCAAATTTGTCCATTTCTATCCAGCTGTTCCTGACCATTAATAGCAGCATCGAATACATGGTCATCATGTCGGATGATATCAGATGTCCAGCAGAACAACAGAATCAAACAAACGTGTTTGACTTTCTCTAACAATAGCTTTCAATACATACTAAAAAATCCTTTAGAAAAATCCTTTTTCATTTTTGAGAAACATATCTATATCTATGCAATTTTATTAAACTCATTGTTAAAGTAATTTGTATTGATTTGAGATCCCCACAAAAATATCTCATTTGATATTCCATAGCTGTTGCATATTATAAAGCACATGAGTAAATTCTGACTTCTTCATATTCTTTCTTGAAGGCCTATTCTATTGACTACCCTATCACAAAGTATTGCCCATCGATTCCAAGAAGAGAAAACACAATAAATATGTTTCTAATAAGATTACTCAGGTGTTAATTAAGACTAGGGAATTCAATCAATAATTAATTGTATCTGCAATTTGATTCAGCTTCATGTCCTATTTTCACTTTATTAATTATTGTTTACCAATGTCAGGAAATACACCTTGCTTAATAATAGATACCAATAACGTGCATTTCTTTGAGGGAAGAATAAAAATATTATCAACTACCCAAGATGTTCATTAATAATTGAATAGAAATTACCTTGGTTTCTTATAAGTACAGTATTTCAAAGGAAGATGTAATTTAGAAAGAAAATGTAATTTAGAAAAGTATTATAGCCATGTTCAATAGAGAAACCTGTACAAAGGGGAATTCTTTAAATGAAGCCAAACATAATAACCTAAACAGATATTAGACATAATTATTATGACAATATTTATATTATAGCACATTATATTTTTTATATATAATTTTCATACAATTTTAAATTTTCTTCTTCTTATATGTGTTACTTATTGACACCTAGCATGTTTATAACCTAGAAACAAACATATGCCTGGGACATTTGCAAATGTAATTAGTGGGATATCATCATATTTTCTCTCCAGAAGATTCTATTATATGCTGGAACCCAAAAGAATTGGAATCATGCATATCAGAGAATTCTTTCAAGCATGTCAAAGATGAAATCAAATTCTGGTGGAAAAAAATTGATAGTATCAACTGATGGCTTACCCAGATATGAAGCAGATAAGTGAATTTCCACAATGATATGGACCAGCTTTCTTTGACGGTGGTAAGAACTAGGAATTAAATGTGTCTAACTACACCACCACCACCCACCCCATCCCCCAAAAATATTTGGTTGTGATTTACAATTATGAAAATATAGTTTATTATTCAGAAACTTATATTTTGGCTTTAAAATCATAGTTCAAAATACTAGCAATAGATACATTATTTAATTCAGTTTCATTCCATAATAGAGCATGGAACATAATTGCAAAATTCAGTAAACATATGCAAACATTGTGTATATAAATATATAAATCAGAACGCTAATAACAAAAATATAATTTATATAAATTCAACATTTTAAAATGAAATCAATCTTAAAAACCTAGTATTTTTTAGCCCTTAAAAATATATTTCTTCCACACTTGATATTTTTTTATTAAAAGCCATATATATTTTACACAATAAGTTTAGTTATCTTGTAATATTTTATGCAACACATTCTCCATATCAATTCCTTGTTGTTGGGCTGTTGACTATTATCAGTACTAACAGGGTTATTCAAAACCAGTCAAAGTTATCTATAAACCTTCTTGACAACAAATATAAGGAAAAGTTACAAATAACCCTATCATTTATCACACAACTACCGAGGTATCACGAATAGAAAACTGGCCATTTTGGTGGGAAGACATGCTTTTGTGTTTCGAGCCCTTATCGGAGAGAAGTGAAGATTGTTTTGACATGTGGATAGAAGTTTTTCTAAAGATATCCGATAGCGATGCCTCCACAGTTTTATGATTTATAATAGCATCTGTTTGATTTGAGGGTAGAGAATATCGTAATGCCAGCGTATGACACTTTAGCATGTACATAGGAATGCAAGACAGCTGATTCTACACAGAAGAAGAGAAAGAAAAAATTGCCACGGTTTTAGCCAGTCGATTTTTACCCGTTTCCTTTTGTTACGTGCGAAAACGTAAGCAGTGGGTATTTTCTTAACTGTTACATTACTTCCCAAACGATTGTTTGCACAAGAAATGAAAGGCACGACCCGTGAGACAATTAAACTATAGAAAACCATTTTCACTTGTTTCTACAACAGCCTCGTTCCGGCGAGTGACTTTCAATGACTATTGTGTTCGTAACACTTCTGTCTAATTTCGATCCCTACCAACAAATTGTTTTTTCACCGACATGAAAATGGACTTTTATAATTGCTGTTGTGTAATCATCTTGACATGACTAAAGGTGTTACACAATACCCAAGGAATGTCACGCATGGCCGTTTTTCTTTTATCAAATAAATCTGAAATATTTACAGGTTACTCCAATCATAATGCGAGTGGCCAACTTACATTATTATATTCGCCGACTACACACGTCGATTATACCCTTCTATTATAATGTCCACAATAAACAAATTTTGTATGCTTATAGACTGACAGGACATATAATACCCATCCCACATATACAACCACAATGAAACAGACCACTTATTTTAAATAAAATTACCTCTAAAGTTATGCCTCAGATGAAATATGACACATTTGTTTGAATAGCCCCGAGTCATAAATTTAACACGTCAGATATTTGATTTCAAGTTTTTGTTCTGTTCTGATAGACAAAAATGATATGAAATCACACCCGAGATATATGTAGTGTTGCTGTATAATAGTAGTGTTCGCTGGATTGGCATGTTTATGAATATACCGGTATACTCGTTCATGCATTGTTCGCTGCGAATCTTCTTCAAGCACCTTCAAGCCTACCCTGTAATACCTCTCGATTACAACACCTATTTATCTTCTCACCGTGTGGTATGCTTAGACACTCAACTAAATACATCGACTGTCCATAACAGACCACAACGTTCCCAATTAAAATAAATAAGTACCTACTATGTTGATTAGAAGATAAAAATATAATCGAGTTCTTCAAAAGGTAAAAAAACAACATATCGTAAGTATCAATGCTTTGCGTATGTTAGACGTTCAATCATCTATGCATACTCGTATATGTATGTAAGCATTATACTTTGATATTATGTACATTGAATATATTAATATAGATAAGTGACTGTCTGTTGTTTACATTTAAATCATAAAGAGTATTACAACTACATATCAACATCCTTCTTTTATAAAAAATTGTCAGTAACAAAATCAATTGTTGTGATTTTTTCTCTCCCCAGACACAATTTCTTTTCATCGCGGGATTGACTTATACTCCGCATGTACTCCCAACAGTATAAGTTGACAGGATAGACTGACAGAATCAGTGTTCTCAGCGGACGACATAATCTGACAGTCACTGTGTGGCGGGAATTTGAAGCGTTGTTGACAGTCCGTCAGCTGTGAGGGTAGTATCACATGCCGTGTGAAGCGCTGTGCACGTGCACATGTCTCCAACACAGCGGCGAGAAAGACGGTATCAACAATCAATGACACAAAGTTAAAAAAGAAATCGACTTACCATTTTCAAGAAGGGCTATCTCCAACTCCGAGTCCAAATGGCGTGGATTTGATTGCTTACGCCTGGACATATTCCTCGACAGTGGTCCTCTCGGCCCAGTGACAAAACTTGCTCAGTTGTCTTATTCCGGTTTATATAGTCGGACCCTTCGTGCGCATGCTCCAATTATGATTATCAACTATCAAATAATGCCGGGTGCAATTATCATAATGGAATTGTGAGAAGACTTTTGATTGGCTTTGATCCGTCGGTCAAATTACAAGTGTCCTGCAAGCGAATCTTCTCCAGGCAAGGGGCAAGTGTAATACATGAGAGAGTTTGCTGCTGCGATAAAGTATTCACGTGCAAATAAAAACATATTGTCCGGTCTGTCCATATCAAAATGCGTTCCTTTCACGCCGAGACAGCTTCCAATGAGCTGCGAGGTGGCTTTGTTAGACCCCCCGAATGGGTTCCCCCTCACTCTCGGCTGGTGTTACGTAACGAGGGGCAGAGGTTGTGTCCAGTGCTCTAACGCCACTCGGTGTCCGAACTCGCTCCAGGGAGGCTGGACTCCAAAGCCACAAAGCAAGAAAGACGGCTAGCACATCTTCTTTAAAAAGCAAACTTTTCTCCAACTCTGAATCTTCCCATCCTGGTTCTGTGAGTCACAACACAGGAGAGTATACACCGCCGTGTATATACAAAAGGGAGGCCTGATATCACCAGTAACTGAATCCGCTGTCAAATTGCGAGGAATGTATCCTTCCGAATTATAGTACAATTTATGGCCACCAAACTCAGCAAATCGCCCATTCAGAGAAGCCACGGAGACACGCTTTATTTATGGTAATAATCTCCCTTTGTACATGTCAGATAATTGGAGAGAGTTTGTACAAATGACAACAAAAAACCTGCAACTTCACCTATACTGAGAGCTAGAGAGAGCGCGAGTCCGTGTGCTCCGTCCTCCAGTCATTAAAAGTCCCAGTGTCTGATCGCGAGGCATATGGGGGGTCCGCAGCCCTTGCTTTAGCGCTACACCGGAGTTTTGTTTCTCGCCACGATCGCGTAAGCCGCTACTCTCAGGGTAGCCTCGCTGCATCAATCGTGTCCTCAAAACAAATATATGAATGCAAAGACGCAAGCTGACTCCCCTTTCGCTCACTCTCACTCTCTCTGTATCTCGAGCTCCCTCCCTCCCCGCTGTACGCGGTGCGCAAAGCCAGGTGAGTGTCTGTTGTGGGCTTGTAAATCTTGCAGAGTGATCCAATCGCGTCCTGGGCAGGTTGGGACTACAGCAAAGGAAAAGGTGTGAACGGGCCTCTCTGTGACTGTGTCGTACTGTCTTCTACCGCCAGTCGACATCTTATTGACTCGTGGGATGGAGACTTCAGGAAGAATTTGTTTTGTGTTTTAAAAAAAAATTAAATAAAAAAAAGGAAAGATTTAACGAGTCCAATTGATCTGAGCTTTCGTGTCGTTTTAACACAAGACTACACAACGTATAGCAATATAGCAAACACAGGTGGATATAGAGTAATGATTAGATGATTTTATGTTAGCGGTCTTATTTGTGAAGAAGTTGAAATTGTTTAGATACTACTTGGGTAATATAATAATTATAACATAGGCGGTTTTACCCCATTTTTTTTTATAAAGATGGATATTATTAATATCATAATGGATATCATACCTGACCAACATTATTGTTTAGCCATAAGTGTCACTTTGCTCCTTTGTGTGGCATGAAAGAAGTAATTAATGGTATTGATCCGTGAGACATGTTTGCTATTAACGAGTTAGCGGAAGTTCGCCCGAATGATTCCGAATGCAAACACAAGATCCGAGGAATGGAAAGTGAAGTCGGAACCTGCTGAATGACATGTTTCCATATTTTACCATAATATTTAGGGCTTTAGCCAGTATCGAAATGCCGTGTAATGTATTTAGCTTCGCCGTCTTGTCATCACGTAGCATTTGTACAGCTCGACCCCTCGGTATCTTAGACACAACGTGAGCCTTCGCTAAAACAAATACTGGAAAATTTAATGTCAATTTTCTTAGAGAAGCGACCATTCGAAGAACGCCGAGCTATAAGCCATAACTCTCATTTGAGTTCTTCTCGCATGATTAGAGAGTGAAAAAATTCTTTCATTTTCCCCCCAAAAGCCAAATTTGTTCTTAGTGTTGGCAGCGATGTGTCCAGCGTATGGAATAAGTCAATCTCGATGCGGCATGACTGGTCAATATTTGCTCAGTTTCGCGTGACAGTCAGAGAAGGGGTAGCTTATAAAATTGACATTGGTCGAGCTACATTCATTTCATCTCTATCCAAACACAGTAACCTTTGCTCGTCGCAGCGAACCGAGGTTAAATATTATCACCAACCTTTTACCACACTCTCAATCAATTCCTAGTTAGGTATTTACACACTAGCGACAAAACAAACCCGGGGTAGTCGGGATTTGTAAATCGACACCCCGCCCGGTTTGTTTGGGATTTTTTTTTTGGTCGTCAGAAAATTGCAATTATCCATAAAATTAAATGAAACCCCAATTGTACACCTACCCATTCTCGATGGTCACCGTCGGCGCTCTCGATACGGAAGTCGACGACGTGCGTTGCGCGTCCGTCCACGGGAGTTCCAGCGTTATCCGCTGATATTGAAGGAATCAAAATGCACCTTGGTGGTTGCAGTGTTGCTTGTGCATAGCAAGCCCCAAAGAACGGACTCGCTTCCACGGCGTATACTCTGCAAGAGTCTTGATTTTATTGCGTATTGAACTCGTGTGTGCTTTTACTGGTAGAATCAGGTGAGATAGAGAGCTGGAACTGCGCTCAGAACGTCGTCACACGGCTTTAAGCCTGTGTCCCTCCGTCCCTCCAGTATACGACACGCGCGCCGTGGGTGAAATTACAACCGTTGCCGTTTCTTGTTTTAAATCAAGACTCTATTTCTTCATTAAAATCTCCGCACTGTAAAACGACACAGTGATGAGGTCGTCGTTGTTGCCGTCTATGTGGTTGGTGTTGTTGTTTTGAAAGAGTTAATGAATGTTTTTTTGTTGTAATTCTTCGTATACAAGTTCGGACGATAGTAGTAGTACTGGGTTCGTTGACAATATTCGAAGATAGATTCTAATTGCTTAAGAAGTATTAACAATAGAGATACGGTAATACCATAATCAAAGGAATGGGTATTCATAGCTGTCATTGTCATGCTATCCACCAGCACCTCATGTTTAGACGGTCAAACAACATTTTCCATATCCAAATAAATGAAACCTTGTGAATATATATTAACTACTTCATATTGGGTGTGTGTGTGGGGGGGGGGGGGGGGGGGGTCG
>JAUTBR010022231.1:16081-34789 GCA_032361205.1 Pseudorimula midatlantica
CCCCCCCCCCCCCCCCCCCCCCCCCCCCCCCCCCCCCCCCCCCCCCCCCCCCCCCCCCCCCCCCAGAGCTCCGTTCATATATGTATGTGGTGTGTGATAGTATTATTACATCAATAATACTAAATTTACAAAACCAAACATAAATTTCATATATTTCATAACCACAACACAAGGTCTTATTATTATTATAATAACCAGATTGCACCACCCTGGGTACACGGCGGTACACTGCTTCGTTCGTTATTGTCAAGTATGTACCAGTTATATAAGAGGAAGCATTGATATACCGAGAATATGTTCAGATTGTATATCATTCCCCCCATAAATCCAACAACAAAATTCGTTCAATGTAATAATGAAGATTATGTTACAAGGGATTTTTTATATTAAATATATTTTAAAATAAAAAAATAAATAATGAAAAGTATACATGTAGTTTAATTTCTCCGCTTATAACGCCCATTACACTATAGAAATTGGAAGCCAACTTCCTTGATTGCGTTGTAGAAATACAGATTTGACGTACAGCATTCCACGAAGGCAACAGCTCAGGTGCAACTCTGCTGGCCTTCTGAGATCGCTGTCTTTCAGACCAGTCACTTAGCGCCAGTACCGTAAAGCTCCTATAACTGCTCAAGCAGACATTCTTACAAACAGACAACACTGCTCAATACGAAATAACGACCGCTCTTACTCTGTACTCGGGAGAAACATTTTAAAGAGTTTAACGCAATTGAAATGTCAATTGGTTTATGCTGACTTTCTTGGCATTCTTTTAAAGCATTTGTTTTTACTTTTGTTAAATGACATTTGAGATTATCATATACGCTAGTAAATGTTTGACGCAATTCAATTGTTAATTGGTTTATATATTGGGAGATATGGTTTTATTTTAAGGCATTGTTATTTGAAGTTGTTACAATGACATTTGAGATTTTATATCATAAATGTTATTTATGTATTTATTTAAAGTTAATGGAAGCGTTACTGTTAATTAAGATACTATTATAGTGTAAATTGTCTAAATAAGTTTATATTCAATACCAATTATTACAATATAAAAATGTAATTAACATATTAACGTACGATATTTCGTAAATATTAAATATATGTATTTAGTTATGGATTGAGTTCATCATATATAAAAGGCTCTTATCTACTTAGATGACCGGTGTGTGTATATGCAGCAATGTGCACATTATAAGGAAACAGACACATTATTGTCTTTATCAACAACATACTAAGCTGGGTCTACTGCTTTTCAACTTGCATATAGTCAGGTATATTTCCGTGGTTTAGGGCAAAGGTCACGTTGAAAGTGACAAGGTTTGTCGGACCGTTTGACATAGGTCGAACCAGTTGCTCTTTGCAAATGTACAGCCCCTCTGCTTCATCCCATCACCATGGTAACAGAAATCGTGACACGCCGAGAATAAATTCGACAAATATATAATTTACCTTCAAACTACGTGCAGTCGTGTTGACATGCGAATTAAACAGCACGATTGAATAAAGTGAACAAATATGTCAGCTGCCTTGCATCTTCCTGCTATGGAATTGCGATACAGATCCTGAATTTAGAGAGGTTTTTGGTAGAATTTAATTAAGTAGTGATGGCAAAGATGTAAGCTATGCAGTTTGAGGGCTTGGTAATGTATGCATGCCTTCAATTGTAGTACATATGTATCATGTGATTTATGTGGAGTTCCCCTCGCATTTCCCAGTAAGCAATCGTGTATACCAGTATAACATTAAAGAGGAACTTGAGTCACAATGCATACGATCATTAGTTATTAGCGAACGAAAATGAACATTACGAAAGGTAAATAAATAAAATAATACGTTATTAATATACGTTCGTATATTTACAGCTTATGAAAAGTATTGTGTGTGTGTGTGTGTGTGTGTGTGTGTGAGAGAGAGAGAGAGAGAGAGAGAGTGTGTGTGTGTGTGTGTGTATGTGTGTGTGCGAGTGTGTGTGCGAGTGTGTGTGTACTTTTCATTACTTTGTATATAAGTTCCAATATATATATATATACAACTTTAACTAACTATTATTATTATTATTAATAATAATAATAATAATAATAGTTAGTTAAAGTTGTATCATAATATGTACTATATTAAATGACAGCTCGTGTAATATATTGCTCGTAACATATATATATATATATATATATGTAGGTCCAACAACCAAACAATGCAATATTATATTGCAGTATGTAATCACCTCCCCTGTCAAACATTCGTGTACGCAGCATCGTATCACGGGACATAAAACATGTATATTACATCAACATTGTCATTAAAGTTATTGCACTGCCAAATTCTTCATGCATGTTCTAACATAAATTATTTATATTATAAGTAATTTTGATCAACGAAATGTATTCACTACCGCGTTTCATCTCAATTATTAACATTCATAATTATGTACATGATATGGCTATGCATATTCAAAAAGCCCATATCCAGTTTCGTGATGCTAAAAGTGATCTAGACAACTGCCTATATATACTGTATTTTCCTGCAAGCACGCACACTATGTGCATTTTAATTCCGCAGTAATATAATCTACTCTTGCCGATCATTATAAATTGAAAGAGGATATCCTTTTTTTTATTTTTCAATTACCCACAAATGTTCATCATCATCCAATATTCTGAGGACTTGCACCAAGTTAACTCTTTTCTTCCCAAACACTCTCGTTATTTACAGCCAAAACGCACGGATATGTTTGGTACAATTTCTTCCCCAGCCCTCTTTATGTGTTTTTACCTATGAATATTTAATAAGAAGTCTAGCTGGGGCACTCCCCTATCTAATAACGAAGTCTTGATATTACTAGTCTCATGTAACCCTGTACTCGGGATAATTGTCTTATATGCCTCTCGCATTCCTGTGTATTTGTATTAATTATTCACTTCCACGACACCAGATTTCGTGATCTTCTTATTACGGCAATATTAAACATTCCCCGATGCCGGAAATATTGCCATTACTTTATCTTATCCTATCTTTAATTGATTAATTAGAAGATTTCGCGGATCGCCGCTAGAGGTCGCCAATAAATCTACGGTGGAGACTGGATTAACTGTGTCAGTGATTTTAACTGGCTTCATATTAGTCGGTCAGCTATACAGTCAGCTATACCACCAACGTCAATGGTTAGGCAGAACGAGTATGGGAAGGTGTATACTAATTATATATGGACAGTATTTTTATATATGGCTTGTCTTAATAGTGTTACAGTAATGCCATAAAGAAAGGTACCTTAATGATTTTTATTTTAATATAATTAAAAATTCAATAATAAAATCCAAGTTACAATGTAGGCCTAAATATAATCACGTGACATAATTCATGAATATGTTTTGTAAGGCTGTGACCACTTTGCTTTGAAAATCACATAGGGGAAAATACCTACGTTTAACATTTGTACTAATGTTTCATCTAAATATCAACAACAGATATACTGTATGTAGATATTAATTAAAGCATTGGCAATGATATATTTTCATCTTCCTTACAGGTGTGTATTAAGTGCAGTGATGTTGTATCACGAAGAGTAATTAATATAGTATAGATATTATAGGTGTGGCAACCAATTATCGTATGATTAAAAATAGACTATAATATTCACACACACACAAAAAGCTTTGGCACAACATAAGCATATCGAATACACACACACCTTCGAAAGTATATTTTCA
This sequence comes from Pseudorimula midatlantica, assembly GCA_032361205.1. Lineage (NCBI taxonomy): Eukaryota > Metazoa > Mollusca > Gastropoda > Lepetellida > Lepetodrilidae > Pseudorimula > Pseudorimula midatlantica. The sequence goes on from JAUTBR010022231.1 coordinate 19,795, forward strand.
TTAGTACTAGTTTCACAGATATGTAAGAAAGATATATTTCGATCCTTAAAAATATAAAAGTAATTTCCTCAACGAAACTTTCATCCTTCATTTTACTTGCGAGAATCATCCTGTTTAGCAAACAAAACGATGTAATTCATACTCTGTTCCTATCCAGCAATTTGCTAGGTAAATATACTACATGTACGCTGGAAGCCTTGCGAGAAGACGCGACCATTGGTTGCCCGAACGCGACTGGTTACGTTTATGGAATGCGCTAAAAGGGAAATAAAAACGTGTGACTGTGGATGGAGTAATGTTGAATCACGGATTGAAGACGGAGAGCCTTAAATATATAAGTAACGCCCATCTTGTATGTAAGTGTGTTTAATGCGAAGGTGAGCGAGAGCACAGCACTACAAGAAGTAGCGGCTAGCCGCCGTGGAGTACTGACGGAACTTCCTAAAACATATGTCTAGCAGCTAAATACCTTGCTGCGACGCGCATTGTTTCTACAGCTCCGTGAAATGCTGTTAACTTCATCATCATTCGATGTTAATCAAGCGAAAGGTCGGGTCAATTTACGATGTCAAAGGTTAAGGGTCAATAGAGATGGAGTGCGAGTGCGCTGGATGGCATCCTGTTGTGTCTGCTATTTAAATTTTCTCATTTAAAAGGCAGATGGAGACGAAAAATCAATTTCTAGTGTAGAACTGCAATAGATCTGTAATCTCTTGTCTTTAAATATCCTCTCGGCGAATGGTGGAATGGTTCCGCGAGTTTTCTTTGCCCATCGTCAGCGCCCCCTGTTTCGTGTCGGGAGGCAAAATAGCTAGTCTGTTTCTTAGTGTGATTGATGGTAGTACCAACCAAATTATACTTATACTACAGTAATGCGATATAGGGTAACCCGACGCTACATTTTTGTCTAAGGTAATGGATGTTTATTTTCCGAGCTGTATCTTAATATGTGTCATGCTTTTAACTAACTACGCGGTGAATAACAATACTGACATTTTGGAAAATAAAATGGAAGTCGTCTAGACCAAAGAGTGTCCAGTTTCAAGGGAAAAGAAATAAGTTGCGAAAGGAATATTGTACAGTGTCTGTCATGTGTTATGCTTGATGTTCCTAGCGATAATCATTCTTCTATTTCAGTCCATAAAAGTAGTATTAAAATCATGGAGAACGCAACTTCATGATTGAAGGAAATGAAACACATTTGCATAGGGAACATGTAGATTGCCACTCAACGCTACAGAGTGAGACGATCATGAATTTTATCATCGGGTTTAGTATTTCGCTTTGCAAAGACGCATTAATCTCCTTATAGTGTTTTTTGGTTAAATATATAGATATCGAGTTTTACTCTTAACTATTTTGTTGCGCGCTTGTCTGGTAATTCGATCGATGAGCCTCAAAGCTAACAGTTGTCGCTTGTCGTTAGAGGTTCATAGCATCCTTGTCACATTTAGTTTCTGCCAATCATTGATGGTGCGCTAGCATCGTAAAGTTAGGCGGCAGCGAAATTTGAACGCTGAAGGAGAACGTCTTTCACAAAACGCACCCTATTCCTTTGGATATATAGGACAGGAATAGACATACTTAGCCAGAATTTGTTCTTGAAGGAGAAGGAAAACATGTTTCCTGCCTTTAGATACATATGACAGGAATATTTTAGGTGTGAAATTAGATCAAGTAGGTGGGAACGGAATAGTCATACTTAGCCAGAATTTATTCTTAACTAATTTATTTGTTTGAAGTGAGTTGTAACATATAATAAATAATATTATTAATTCTGTAGATGTCAGAAAACCATCAGGAACCTATGACACACCAATATTTCGCTGTAATTTAAGAGCATGCCTTAAACTTGAACCCTTTTTTAACCTTAAAGAGGGTTCAAGTTTAACGCATGCTCTTAATTTAACAATGATCCATTTATCCATGCGTACTGAATACAGAGATGTCGTGTTTTTCAGATGTGTAAAGCATTGTCGGTGACCAGACTTTGAAAGTACATGTATATCGGTATAGGCCTAGGCAGATTACCAAAGTACACATGTGCCCATATTTCCAGAGTGCATTGTACTTATTTTTTTCTATATTATTCTGAATAATTTTATTCGTAGAGCTGAATATTTACTTGAGCAATAACTTGAAGTAATAATATCATATCCTTCATTCATCGTCAAAAATTAACATTCACCGATTACGCTTCGTCGACTTTCATAGCAAACTAAATTTCATAGAACGTATAGGACTATACACTAGTATACGTGTACACATTTAGATTAAAATTCAAGTCGACAGGCGTGGACCTCAAACATTAATAATATCATTTTCCTTACGAGTCCCACCGCTAGCTTACCATTATGAATATGATAATTATTTATATTGAAAACACAGGTATAATACACTCAGGCGGGTGTTTATTTGACGGCGGTTAGGTAACTGTGAAAACCTGACTGGGAATTAAAGAAACGAACACTGTTGGGTTTCTAAAATCCTTGCAACGATGATGACCCCTTGATCCGGGTTCTCAAATAATATCCCCGTATACTTCCCCCGTAACAATGTGGATACGTCGTTGTAATTTTTAATAAAATATGTTGTATACACACTCCGGTCAGTCGTACTCTCCGTGTGAGGGGAGTGTTTTCAATAAGAACAGAGCATGCACCTTTGAACAAAAAATCGAACAAAAATGAAAGAAGGTTTGCGGCTTGTTAATAAAGATGTGGAATATTAGCAGTAAATACCAAAGTAATACCACGACCTCAAACTTCTTCTTAATGAATTTTTAATATACCGCCAGTGAACACAAGATACATGTCTTTTCTTCATTTCAACTCCCAGGTTCTGTTTAATATATACAGAAGACAAGAATATCTTGCCTGGGTTTATTTGAATGCAGAAGGTAGAAAGTTCAAGCGCATGTCAAAATATTACACCAAGCTCTTCTATAGTCGCAAGGTAATAAGTCGGTGCGGCTACAAAGTACCATTGTTGCTCGGACTGAAGGTGTTTCTGACATAACACGAAGATTTGGTGGAACTACAAAATTGTAATATGTTACACGCATATTCGCTGGTAAATTTACATGTTGAAAAACAAATTGGAAACCGTGTTTTGAAATTGTATACAAATTAATTTTGAAAGAGAGGTGGTTTCAGTGTATGTCAGTGGCTATCATCTAAAGGTAGGGCTGGTTAAATATATCGATGATCGCGATTACTATCGATATCACTGTTTAATAATGATTACCGATATAAATACTGTGTTATCGATATATGAGCAGATTTATGGATTATAATATAATGTTTCTATTTACTTGTAACGGACTTCCCGAAGACAGGAAGTAAGCAGCAGATCATATGTGCGCATGATCAGTATACATGAAGACATTGTCAGCGTGTTAGGTAGTAGTATAGGGCCTAGTATTTTCAAATATTTATGCTGTATATTATTAAAATATGGATTTTCCCAATAACTGGTTAATAACAGTCAAAGATTCCTTCAGAACTGGGGGCCTATTCTCGAAATGTTCTTAGGAACTTCTTACACTCAGAACAGTTCATAGCCATAGTAGTATAATTGGTAATAATGTCGTACGATAGTTAGAACGTATCGAGAATAGGCCCCCCCTAGATTTGTCCGATATTTATCGATAATTGACCTATATAGAGCTGACGATTATCGATCTGTATATGTACTAGTGGTGATTCTCCTGAGGACGGTGTCCCCTCGAAATTTACGATGAGCGTCGCCATTGCATGTGTAAAGCATATATATATATAACACCAGACGATAGCATAGATCTAGACTGATCTAGAGCATTCTTACATGTAGACAGTTCTTCCACGCACATGACTTCATGATATCATTTAGAATAATAATAGTGGTAAGTCCGTAAGTAGTGGTAGTAGTAGTAGTAGCAGTAGTAGTAGTAGAGGAAGAAAAGTAGTAGTAGTAGTAGTAGTATAGTATAGTATAGTAAGAAAAGTAGTAGTAGTAGTAGTATAGTAAGAAAAGTAGTAGTAGTAGTAGTAGTAGTAGTAGTAGTAGTAGTAGTAGTAGTAGTAGTAGTAGTAGTAGTAGTATAGTAGTAGTATAGGAGTAGTGTAGTAGAAAAAGATACGAAGAAGCATCAGTAGTCTAAAGAAATATAAAAATACATACTGACTTGATATTAACGAGACAAGACAGGACTGCCATTATGATATTGCAATAACCATTACAATATAATGATCACCATATAATAATATGAAACAACATCGTATTTTACTTTCGGTCATGTCATCATCATATAAACATTTAGGGTCAATTTCATTCCACATAAAGTTCGATTGAAGTCGCTCAAATGCTGCTTTGATTAATGAATACATCTTCAGAGTATTTCTGCATTGGAAAATTATATTTCTAAGTTTATAACCGCCGTGTGTATCGCAATGCGACGACGTGATTGACGACGTTGAATATTACATCACCCATCGCTCCCGTCTCCTCGCCGCGGTGCCATCACGCTCAGTATTGTCCCTTGTCATGTTCCACCAGCTTTTATTTGTCTATGAAATTTCATTCGTCTCGGGTCGAGCATGTCAATGCGATATGAAGTTTGCATGCCGCGATGTATGCAGCGTTCGGTGTTTAATAATTCACTCATTAATTCCCGATTTCTTTGATGTCCCGGGTCGTTACTTTAATAAAAACGTCTAGCTGCTATCGCAATCCATTGGTCGCCGGGGGACTTGTCGAACATATTCCTCGCATCAGCGATTTTTACTGCATGTACGACATTATGAGACATGGGAGAGGCGGAAGAGACCGTCACGCTCCAGTGAATACGCAATATGGGATATTATATTTGGTCGGTACCTATGGACTAGGTCCGGTATATACTAAAATGAGAAGAGGAACGTCGTGTCGCTATATTCTTGGTCGGTACCTAGGCTATGGACTAGTTCCGGTATGCAGCAAAGTGAAAAGACGAGCGTCGGGTCGTTATCGTTTCCTTTTGCCAGAACCATTGTTTTTTTCCCTCTCAAAAAATCGTTGGTATGGTTAATTATTAAGGGTCAGCCGATGAGGAAGGGTCCAGAATGTTGAATTACGTACAGAATATTGAATTACGTATTAAAGGATTGGTCAGATTTCAATTAGAAGGTTTGGTGATGTAAGATGAGCGGCGTTTGAAATTTTAATAAGGTATCAAATCGTTATGATTATTTAATATAGTCCTCGGAAGTTATATACAACGGAACTTTAATTTGGATCGTATTAAGCAATACATACCTGCATAGGAGGCATTAACGTATTGTATAGACTATATATAACTATGACATGCCATGTCCAATCAGTCATTGTTCAAAGTGTCGACAGCATTTGTTTTCTTTTTTCGATTGCATATTTAAAGATTTGATTTTACATTTAGGTATTCACGTCTTGGAAAGGCAGCCTCTTCAACAATATTGAAGGTGTAATATTTCAGTTTTTAATGTGAAAAGAAAATGGAAAGAAAAAAATCGAAAAACAATATGCCTGCCAAAAACTGCTGGTAGCATATTATGGGCGCACACGGAACTAGAGTACAAATCTCAGCCGCGTTCGCTCCAAATATTAGAATTTTAGTTATGAAACCCCTCGATGTTTGTTTTCCAGAACGATATGCCGTCGTTTGTTGAGTGTGTAAACTTACCGGTATTATTCGCATGTTCTCCATGAATGTAAATCGGTCCAGATCAAATATGACTATAACAACGGTTACACATTTCACTTAACTGCCAGCATCGCGATGTCAAATGCAAATCTTGACAACATCCAACGGATTCAAATTGACATATTTATAAAACCACTAACCGTTGCGACAAGTGAATCCTGTACCGTGTTTTTCTTGGCAATAATATTGCCGGAATTTTCGTCGGGTTTAACAAGGATAAACATTACACGTGGCACGCGATTGATATGAAGAATGTATTGCAAATAATATTTTTTCTCAATATTGTTTCTTTAGTCTGGTTTTTCTTTAAGAACATATGTTTGTTTCCTTCTTTGCTGCACTAAGACCTCCTAAAAGCCGTCAACTTTCATGTGTCATTTTGAGTATGATCAGATTTGTTTAAAGAAACTCGTAACATTCGCTCGTTCTGTAAAATACGAGATGGTAGTTTTTAACATAATTCATCGGACATGGAATGGCATAAAGCAAGAATAAAAAGCAAAATTTGGACACTACACTAGTAATGGTATTGGTTTTACATGTTAACACCCACCCACCCCCCCCCCCCCATACCCCCCACCCCCACCCCACCCCCTCCTGTTGGATTAGGCATAGGTACCGCTCTATGGCATCTCCGGTTGCCTTCAGCATGGAGAGGGTTAAACCATAAACCCTGTGTGGTTGTCATGTCCATGTATCAAACTTCAAACTTCAAAACAGCTCCGTTTTATTAGAAGGTTGTCATCGAGCGTCTGTGGTGTTTCTTAGGCAGTGTTTCTAAGTCATGTTTATACCAATTAATCCCAGATCCTAACAGGTACATGTATATATAATATATGATATTATCATCTACTACAACATCTTAATTCCTATTTAGCAGAATATTAAATTCTGAAGAAGTAAATCACGTTTATACCAAATAATCCCACATTCTATAACATATATATAACATCGTATAGCTACAGTATCATACTTTCTAATTTCACTAAAATATTAAATAACCATAATGCATGTCAGAAGACTTTTCCATTGATATTATGCGTTTGCTTTTTTCTCTCTCTCTCTCTCTCTCTCTCTGTGATTTGTTGTATTCCTCCCTGTCACAGTTGTTGCTTTATGAGAATATAAAATTCTGTTCTGTTCTGTCCGCGCATGCATGCGTGCGGGCTCCTATACTAATCGAGGCTTATCGAAAATACCTCAAATAGTGCGGTCATATGTTAAATCAATCGAGGGTGGGACAAAAAAACCTGCAAGAACTGCATATAAATTACAAAAAGAAACCTAATTTTATGTTCTTAGCTTAACATATCTGCGCATAGCATATATACATAAGAAGAGTACGTTATGTCGGTGCATTGATATACACCCGATAAGAAAGAATAAGTATGATCACAATTCTCGGAGGAATCTCGGTAACGCGTTATAGCGTAAGAATCTATCGATCTAGATTTCCACACGAGTGTAATAAATCGACGTTATTACAGCTTACATTGCATATAGATAATCGCATAAGGATATGGGTTGGACGCATGAAGGGGGTGAGCATCGTGGGGGGTCGGGACATGGGGGTGGGGTCGTTATAAGGGGGGAGGAGGGAAGGGGGTCGATTTGGTGCTAACAATGCTCTCTTCTACGTTGTGAGAAGCCGTCATAATGTGTCAGAAATAATCTACGGGCGTCGTGGGAGCGCAGTGTTGAAGAAGCGGGGAGCATACGTTAATGCCGGTAGTCTTCTCGCTGCCAGTCTGTTTTGCACGAGATTACATTAGTAAAGTTGTATATTAGGATGTGACAGTTTTTAATCTTCTTGCCATGTTTTCGTATCGCAGCCCCGTGGAGGAGGGACACTAAACGGCGCGTGAAGTGTGCGCGAAATCTGAGCGAGAACGAGATCGTGTTGGGAGTTGTTAGAACAATCCGGTTGAAGTAAAGACTTCAAACTTCTGCTGGCTTAACTCTGGGTCTTCTTACGCACTGTGATATGATGTGAATATCTGCCATCTTGATCGTTAAATTAACATTCGTGTCATATTCTAGAGAAGAATAGTAATTTGTTATACTATGATGTCTTATTTTGACACGATATTGCCTAGCCGGGGTGGGCATGGGGCCTTTAATACTACCCGGGGGGTGGAGGAGGAGGAGGAGGAGACTTTATGCCTTTAATATCCCGACCCACCTTTCCCAGGTACCCCCTCAAACCCCACACCTCGTTACTTAATCCCTATCCCTTTAACTCGGGTGGCTTAAAGGGGTGTATCACCAAACCAGGTGCTCTCCGACCAAGCCAGATGCATGAATTATTATATGAATGTTGATAACTATGCATACATGTAGTTGAATATGTGTCGCAACACCCAAACAACACACAGACGCGGGTGTTTTCCTGCTTTCTTTAAAAGGAGGTTACCTAACCAGGCGGGCGCCATTGTAACAGCTCAAAACGATATCATTAATATCAAATGCAATCTGCTACTTAAGTGGCCATACAGAATTTCTTTAAATGCTGTCTACAAGTTTCATTCAGTCGGCCTGCGTTTGAGGCGTTTCATTCAATTATTAGAAATTCTGCCAAGAATTACGATATTCCGAATCCAACAGGCGATAGTTATTATATGAATCTACTGCCTTCTTCAGTCGGCGTGCGCATTCTGTCAACTGTCACACCAATTCCATCTCATCTTTGTTTGACTGTACATGTCGTAGGAAATATTAGCCCTGTACATCTCGCGTTCTCTCGTTTCAGCAATGTCGCACCCTACCGTTCACATACGAGATGATCAGACCGCACGTGCCGTGTGCAGATGTTCACGTAAAGCAATTGACATTTGACCTACACGGATAAAGGCTGCAGAATAATAACATTTAATGGCCAGTTTTCAAACCATTGCCAGAAAAAGAAACATATTTATTATCGAAATCGGTGATTTATATCAATTTAAAGTCACATTTTTGCTACATTAAAAGCTTTCTGAATTTCCAAAACAAGGTTGTGAATGGCATGTACAAAATGGATTCAAGATTATTCTGTTCATTGTTAATCTGCCGGTGTATTCTAGATATGCAGGTATTAGGACAAATGTCATTCCGGTTAAATGTAGTCCACTGCTTAGTTCTAAATTCTGGAATAATATACGTGTTCAGATGAAATATACGTGTTCATAATAAATATACGTGTATATAGATGAAATATACGTGTATACAGATGAAATATACGTGTTCATAATAAATATACGTGTATATAGATGAAATATACGTGTATACAGATGAAATACACGTGTTCACGTGGAACATGTGTGTTCATAATGACAGTATTCTCTTTTCGTAAAGTCTTCTGGTATTCTACAGTATTAGTATATGTATATTAAATCAGATACTTTGTGTTGTCTATCATTCATAAGATAATTCTTGCTGTATTTCTAAGGTTATTCGTGTGGTATTTCTAAGCTAATTATTTTAAAATATGATTCATGATGTGATAATTATATCATCTTTATACTATTATTTCTCCCTATGTTCTTTCATATGATTCATGATGTGATAATTATATCATCTTTATACTATTATTTCTCCCTATGTTCTTTCATATGATGTCAAACTGTTATACATTTGGCGCTAACTGCAATGCTCAAGCGGACAAGACGGGTGGTACATTATTATTTATTTTTAAGTAAGGCAGAAATGGAGCATATGGGAACATACGATATACCTCGCCTCAACGGGAAGCTTTTACGCTATGACTGTAAAAGAAATACTGGATAAGTTTTAGATCCACTATGTGTCTAACTTGGCGCGTTGGGTTCTCAGTATTGATCTATTTCATGTGAAGAACTGTTTGATATCTCAACTCGTCTTAAACTAAATCAAGCCCTTAGTCTTCAGAAACTTGGATTTTCGCCCTGATGGTGGTGCACAAGACCATGGAAAACGTCAACAGAAACAGATCCCAACATCGTCGTCGGCAAACAACGTAGCCTGTGAATCTCGTACCTACATACGGTAGTACGTCCTTATAAGAGGCCCTGATATACGACTATAGACTAGACTGGGTGCTTTGTCTGTGACGTTATTTGGCGAGGAAGAAAACCTTGAAGTAAAGAATCCGCATTAATTAATCTCAATTGAGAGATCTATTGAAATGTGATTTTATTCTTCAATTTGCGCAATGCCAATGATTAGAAAACGAAGTTCAGAAAACGGCAACACGGAGGTTATTTCATCTGATGGTCATTACAATAGTCAATACAGTGACCATTATTTTAACCAATCAGAAATATCGAAATCGCCTTAATACAAAGTAAGACATTATATATATATACGTGTAGTACATGTGTGTGTGTGTGTGCGCGCGCGTGTGTGTGTGTGTGTGTGTGTGTGTGTATGTGTGTGTGTGTGTGTGTGTACACACACACACGTGTACTACATTTTGTTTGTGAACATGCAACTGTGTAAATACATCATGCCATGCACGTGCGCTCCGGAATATGTATCCATCAATGGCGGTAATGCAAATAATTTCGTGCGCGCGCATCACAAAATTGTCACGTGGCAAGAGCAAAAAACGTAGTTGACCTTACCGTTTACAAAGAGCGGGTGTGCGGATAAAAGCTACCTACCCTCGTGTCAAATTAGTTCATGTTTCTTACTAATGTACGGGAGCGGTGATTTTCATCCTTAGACACACATTAACCAGGCATGTGCCACGTACTCCGCCACGTTTTGGAATATTTCCTAATCCCACGGTGTTTATTTTGTTGAATGATTTCCAAATGGCCAAATTAGCGGCCATGTGAAGAGTAAGTCTTTGGGGTACAATTCGTGCTGACGATAGATATATTCGGTATGGTGATAGATCACATGGTGCCGACGAAGGCCACCCATATATTCTATAGACGTAGGTTTGAAAAAATGAAATTAATTAGAAATTTAATGTAACTAAACTAATTGTAATTAAAAGAACACATTTTATGGCATAGGTAGTTGTTTTCTATATACAAATCGCAGAATAGTTCATACTTTTTATTTCATATTTATATATATTCTCAATAACATGTTTTCTGAATTTGATTAATATTAAAATGAGCAATATCTTATTATTAGACGGGAAGCACTATTGGTAATGTTAAAATTGCACATATGTACTATTTATTTAATTAGTTTTCATCTTATTTATAGCAAGTCTTCTTTAGTATAGGTTGTATATAGTTATTTCGACGCATATATTGTATATAATACACTACGTATTAACGCCCACTATAACTAACATAGATGTTATATAGTTCAAATTTAAATTAAGTCTACATACTTGGAGATGAAACGATAAGAAATTATATACGCGCACGAACATCATTTGCAGACACGTTAATATGGAACAGAAGGTTCATCAACAAATTATTGTTATTTCTAATCAGCTGCTAATACAAATAGTTCAAAATCTCTATTAATTTTCTTGTTTCAGCTTTAACTAATAAAAACTGGTCATTATTTTCGCAACTAAACATTTATGTCATTCGAATTACAGGAACATAAAAAAGTTCAAATGTGACCAGATATTAACAGCTTTTATGTTCTATTTAATTTGAGGGCAACACTTTGAAAATTAATTCATAATAATTAAATGGCTTCTTTTAGCTAAATTAATGTAATATTAGATATGGAAACACTATGTTGAGAATGGAAGTATGAGGTGACCGTACCACTGACAGTGGCAGAGCGAACTGGATATCAGATGACAAATACGAGTATGGGAATTTCTGTCTGGCGTGTATTATTTTAATCTAATTTTCTAACCCGAAATAATTAATGCTAAAGTCCGCATTTGTGCACTATATGTTCAATCTCTTAAGCTTTAAATTAATATTAGCGTTAATTGTTCATTCATGTATCGTCTGTGCGTGTATTTATGACCAGTGTATGATGAAATTGTCAATAGAAAGTGCATGGAAAGAAAGCATATGATATTAGATATCCGCCGTATGTTTCTTGTGTTTCAAATTATTCTGACTTCCGGTTGACGTCATGACACGGAAAGTGCGGTTATCCCTACGCATTCAAAGTATGCAAGAATTCATATTTTACTATTCATTTGCATAAAAGTCTGTTTCTCCAAAAGATTAATTAAACTTTCATGAGTTTTCTCTTATATATAAATGTATCTTTAGTCAGAACGTTTCCTTCCTGAAATGATATCCTGTTCATAGACTAGAAATTGTGTGTGTGTGCGCGCGCGCGTGTATGTGTGTGTGTGTGTGTGTGTGTGTGTGTGTGTGTGTGTGCGTGCGTGCGTGTATGTTATGCTGGAAGAAGACTATCACATACTAGTATATTGAATGTATTTTTGTAAATAAGCAATTTCTGACATTTCCATATACCTTGCACCCCCCCCACCCCCACCCCCCCCACCCCACCCCATGATATAGGCTACTATACACTGCGTATATTAAATGCATAGTTCTCATTCACTTCAATTTCTAATAATTACATTTGATATATACTATAGTATTCCGCACTGTCAGTATGATAGTGACTCTCATAGCGGTACATGGCGCCTATACAGTATATAGGAATCGACATTTGCCAGTATTGCATGATTGACGAATGATTCATTATTTCATATTTGCTCCTCACTACCCGTGGGATGAAACTCAATTAACGACCTTTGGGGAGTCGCAGCTTATTAATCAGAGCACTGGCACACGAATTCATATTCGCTCCGGTTCTGTGCTTAAAACCTTTTGTATTTCTGAAGCATATGTCACGTGGGGGCAGTTAAAATGTCCCTCCGATGTTTTTCCAATTCTAATCAATTTACCGACCCGCAATTTCGTACAGTTTTTGACTACATCTGTAAATCGACGCCAGGCTTATCAATTAGCAATGACGTCAAAATCTAATGCTTACATAAGTACCATTGTCCAGGACTGCATTCCGTACTCTTTTCATACACATAATCACAATTTCATTTCAATATTCCATGGCGCAAAGAATTAGTCCAGAAAACTGGGCAGTGACTGGGTCTAGATTGCCGCGCACATGCTATGTATCGTATATTAGACGGATACCGTGTTGCTGTGAGGAGCTGTATACGAGACCCTGGGGCGGGTATTGCCGCTCTATCAGCTATTATGATGACGCACAAGCTCTGGACAGCGTGTTAACGTAACTTTTTGCATGATAAACTAAAATTCATCACTTTCGTCCATAATGCATTCATATTGAAAAGCTTTTTAGACGCTCTTGCGGAATGATTTACGAGAGAAATTCCCTCGTTTTATGACGTCGAGGCTCGATTAACGTTGACAGTATACGGGGAGATCCGTGAGGAAGTGAGATTTGGCGCGCGCTGACTTCAAGACCCCCCGACCGCGGGGCCGGAAAACAGGGGGAGACAACCCGAGAAACGATACCGCGATCTCTGTCATAACATGTCGATATATCGGCATCTAGATTACCTCCACCCGTCTTGCAGTAGAAGCTAAACTGCGTTAAAAGCCCTTATATCCTGTAAGCGAAGGAGGGTTGTTAATAGAAATAATAATCTGCCTCGGATTCCATTGTGATGTATAAATCATCTCGCCATGATATTTCCGACATGACGCGAGTCTTTAAGACAGATATCGCGTTACGGGGTCCGGGGCCTAGGTTAATTATATTGTATTTCTGGTCATTACTGAACAATACCAGTCGATATGTCGGTTCATAAATGAATTACCCTTGCTATTTGATAAGATTCTATCGGTGGTTATCCGACAAATAATCAAAAAACGACTGTCGATATTGCAACATAAGCTTGTTAACCCGCGGCTTAATAAATCTGCTTCGTATTGGGGAAATTCACCACGGGCCCGCGAACACATGTAATAAATATCATTTTCACATAATAATCAAGACATTATTACTCGGATCATATTGATATTTATGGGTTATTAATTGTATCTGTTTCATAAACTCCGTATCTGAGAAACAAACCCTGAGTTACGTTCAATTTATGGGTTAATCACGAAGATAATAACGCGTCCGCTATAACCTGAAGTCTGTGCGTTGTCGATTACCTTGACTTTATTAGCTATATATAATGCTTTATTACAACATACATGCACATTATTAGATGAAAGTGACCTTTTAATGTAAAAACTTATTTTTATAGATAGTTAATGAACCATGTTGTTCCCTCGTCATATGTGATGTCAAAGTGACAAAGTTATAACTATCCCTTGTAATTATATATGCTTGCCAATAATCACTAATGTTGTGTTATTATCATGTCTGTGGTCACGCGTGAAACGTATTTCGGGTTTTTCCCATTTCAAGTTTTGGTATAAAATCGAAACAAAAATCATATCATTTAGGTAAATGATACTGGATACAAATTTATTTTAACAAGGGGGTGGGCGAAATTGGTTCATATCGGGAGTAGTCATTATGTGAATTACAATAGTACAGCGAAACAATTAAATCGTTGTCATGTTTTAAAGGCTTAGTTTGGACATTGTATTCTTTATTACGAATTACATCGATTTTTTTCCACATTAAACTGAATGCTTGTTTTATACGTTAAAACTGAGTACACTACTTGCTCTATTAAAATAAAACGCATGTCATCAATATACTTTCTGCGCGGATACATTAACAGAAAACTTTTCAGAATGGATCATACAAACAAAGCCATAATGTGACCCGTCAGACAATAACATACGATGTTCTAGGAGCACTCGGAGAATGATTTTCCATTCAATTACACGGGTTAGCTACTTAATTACGGTTGACTAAATTTCACTCTATATTACACCCGTAGAATTGATTTCAAAATGGATATATGGTGAATGTATACATACGTCGTCATTGTGAACACAATACGATATCAAACTTTAAAAAGATAACTTGACGGTATCCATTTTTTATCATACAGAAAATACTAATTACATTTAGTTATATTTTTGGAATTGCGGTTTAGAGCCGCTTTCATAATTGTTTCACATATCACGGCTTGTCAGTTTAGGGCAGGAGGAAACCCGCAAAATCTGTAGTGCTGAATGTTGCAGTAAACCTCCTACGTAGAACGGCAAGTACCGACAGACCACCGACAATAACTGTATTCGTATTCTACAGACCACGCATCATAACAATATCGCGAATGTTCGGTACGATTGCGTTACCAACCCGGCACCCGCCCCAGTAGTTGTAGTAGTAGTAGTAGTAGTAGTAGAAGTAGTAGTACTAGTAGTAGTAGTAGAAGTAGTAGTAGTAGTAGTAGTAGTAGTAGTAGTAGTAGTAGTAGTAGTAGTAGTAGTAGTA
>JAUTBR010022232.1:11115-22487 GCA_032361205.1 Pseudorimula midatlantica
TAAGGCTGCAGGAGCCATGGTTGATGCAGATAAATATAGGATGATAACTACATACATTAGAAATATATGTATATTATTCCAATGTTGCCACCATGTCAAACTCCACCTTGAAGATGCCATGACACAGTTTATTTGTATTGTTCCCTACCATATTGCACTATCCTGCCTTAATCATGATTATTCCATTGTAGCCTAAATATGCTCTAAACAATGTGGATATAGTAAATAAATCATGGTTATTCCATTGTACCCTAAATATACTCTCAAAAAATGTGAATAGAGTAAATAAATCATGGTTATTCCATTGTAGCCTAAACATGCTCTCCCAGTTTTTGATATGGTAAATATGTCATGGTTGTATAACAAACATGCTCTCCAAACTTTTTACATAATGTTTTCTGAAGAAACAACCTGTCTAACAATCAAGCATTAAATAGCTAGTTAAAGCAATATTTATGACATCTGCAGCCTGTCTTTACTTTAATCATTATCATTACGATCGGCCACAGCTTTTCAAAACGCTTTGGGATGAAGGTGATTGCCTGCGTGGTTGTAAACATGCTCACTTTAATAGGCCTGAGTTATTAGGAGTTCCTGGGTGCTGGCGAATTAGTTTGCGGAGGTGACATTGGTGTTATCTCAGTGTTAGAACTCCAGGGTGGCTGGCACTGTTCTGGTGGGAGTTGTTAGGTAGGAATACAATTACAGAAATATTCCCAGACTGAGTGGCTTCTTTGCGGACACGTTTTATTACGGTACTGACATGAAGTTATGATGTTGAGTTCAGAATATGTTCATGTGATCTCATCTATCAAGAGCTGTTAATTATGCGTAGAATTATGGAGTCTAACATTCATAAAATCGTCTTTTTGTGAGTTTATTAGAAATAGAAATAGACTGTATAACATTCCAAAGATTGTCTTTATGTGGGTTTATTATGCAACATTCTATACAACAAACTACACAAATGGATTAGTTTGAAGCAAGATCATTAAATATATTATTTTTTCTATTATTATTATTATTATTAATTATACTAATGCATACTATTATTTCATGTAACAACACTAAATCTATACAGCTTGCTCTATGAATGTATAAATACAGTACCGGTATGTGTATACATCAGTCAGTTTATTGTGTGATGGAGAAGTGTATGGTGTCTCAGTATGACCACATCTCTACCAATGTTTACTGTAGAAATGCGTTGCTATTCTTGCCACTGTTGGTGCTATTCTGAGAGTCTTGTGTGTACACTATACAACAGTGTGGGATGTGCAGCATAATGTTTGGATAATGAGAAATAGAAAATCTGTTATGACTGGTATGGGCCCCGCTATATAGAGAATGTTAACCGGGTTATCGGTTAGTGTGTTTGTTGTTCTTGGGACGTGATTGTCTGATGATCCATATGGTTGTCTGATGGTAAATGTGTTTATTTGATGGTAAATGTGTTTATTTGATGGTAAATTTGCTATTTTGTTATATATAAGTATTTAATGGCATATTTCAATTATTTGATCATTATTTTTGGGTACCATATATTTTAGTTGGTAAATATAAGTTTAAATTGGTGTCAAGTATTTGAAAGTATTTGCTTTCTAAAAGTAGTGATTGAATTTTCTGTTTTCGTTTATAAAGGTACCATTATGAAGACCTGGAAATTGTATGAATCGTGAATAAATTGATCCAATGAGAAAACAATACATTGATTGTGCTCTGTAATAAGTATATGTTCCACTAATACCTGGTATTTTTGTGTATACTGTGGTAAAATATTGCTAGTTCTGGCTGGGTAAAGAGCACTCATTACTACTGGGTTTACTACAAGGCATAGTGATACATGATATGTATTTATGAATGAGAAGAAAGTGTCGGCTTGAGTGCTCTCCAGGTCACAGTGCAACCCGATACAAGCTCTCGGCAATAGAAGACCTCTATTATCATTATCCCTGAAACACGAATTACCATACAAGTATTAATATTTCATTTTCCATCAAAAGGATTCATATTTTTTGTCCGTTTAACCAGTTCTTTGTTGTTAATGATGAGGGCTGAAATATTTGACATTTCTTTCTTTGTGCAACAATCTCAATGACTGAAGGAGCCTTGAAATGTACCTCCAGTCATTAATAGACTCCTGGGTATACTCTGGTCCATTACCCTTATCCTGGCCCGGTAACAACTGCCAATGCTTTGTGGTAATCCTGTAAATGGGTTTGTAAATGATTGCATTCAAGCTGACCAAGATGAAAAGACATGATACCACGATACTGAAAGAACAGTTGTTTTAAGTCACTAAAAAGCTCTTTTTTTTATCAATATATAGAATTACACCTAATACATTGACTGTACTTGATCATGTGAGTTCCCCGAGTCCTGTGACAGTTCCTCCGGTCGACTATCAAGCCAGTTATTCTCGGTGTTAGGATTACTACAGATGTTGCATGCAGAGATGCTGGTTCCTCGATACTCGCATGTTTGAATGCCACAAACTGGCAGCGTGTAACTGACCAGACATTAAAGACGGTCTCTGGGTTCTGGTTTACTACTTCCAGTCACTGTTATATCAGTAATCCAGGAAACACAATTACATACGTACTGCAGTGCAGTTGAGTCACATGTTATTTTAATGCGGAATGAACCAGCAGTCTTGTGGAACAGGATTTATAAATCATGAAAATATTATTTGTGCTTAGCCGTTGATAGACCTTTGGAAGAAGAAGTATTTTCTGTGGTAATTCATAAATTGATGTTATCTTTTGAACTCTAAATTTACATTACCGCCTTAGTCAATCAAATAGAATGTTTACCATGGGATAAACCTCCAAGAACTTCTTTTATAAATTGTAATCACCACCGTAATGGAAAAATTGGATGAGGATTATACCACAAAATACTAAACATTCCATCAAAATTTCACAGTTGCTCACAAAATTTATAATTTCACGGATGACAAAACACACATGAACAGACTAGGTTGGTTTTTATTGCTTGGTTGGGTTGATTTGATAGAATTTGTGACAGTGAAATCTAAAAAAGTATTTAATGCATATCTTTTTTCATCTAAAATTTCATATTACCGGTACATATCACATTGATATAATTAAATTCTGACAAAGTTTTATTAGATGGTTGAAAATGGTATAGCTGTCATTCTCATTCTACCATGGGTATAGTGCATGCACTCTTCTCTTTCTGTTCATTAGCCTATTTGTAATGTGATACAAGTAAGAGAATATATCCTAGGTTCTGTAGAATAGGAAGTTATCTGATAATATACACCGGTTGTGTGTGTGTATATTGGTGGTTATATATGGGTGTGTATGTTGCTAGTTCAAAGTCAAATGATGAGTGGAAGGAACAAATAAGAGACCGGACTTCCAGCCATGTGTGCATCTATTCATGTATTTGCTGTTTTCACACTTGTAAATACATCTTTTAACGGTGAGACAGCTGGGACACTTGCAAGTAGTGGTGCCAAAGACCAATGAAATGCATTGACACTGGCCACAGAAAAAACACAACCATTTGCTCATGTGCTTTAAAGTACTCAAAGCTGTAACATCTGTTGCTATATATTTTTTTCCTTTTGTATTATTATAATTTAATCGGAATGATGAATAGATCTTTTGATTGCATTCACACACTGATAACATATGGCTCATCATTAGAAGTCATACAACATAAATATAAATTATTGCTGAATGTTAGATTATCATCTCTATCAATACGAAATGTTCATGTTTATTTTTCAGACTATGGATAGTCATGCAAAATGAACACATTATAGAATCTAGAAGTACACCACAATTTTCACACCTGAACCTGAACCTTGCTCTATTTGCAATTTATATATAAATATTAATTTCACATGGCATGAACCTAAAGTTGTACATGTACTGCCATATTTGTATAACAGGAAGTTAGATAAAACCTAGTGTTGTTTACCTGTTGAACTTTAAGCTTTATGCAAGTCAAATGTCTACATCCTCTGACCAGCTGGGTTCTATTCTCTAAGCTTCTAACGCTAGACAATGAGCGACTAATCTTTCGATTTTCTATTGGATCCATGCCCCAGGTTGGACTTGCAGCTTACAGATTCCCAATACTTACTTACTGCATGATCAATAGTAGAAGATGGCCTTCATCACCCGTTTGCACCATATCGGGGACAACATCACATGGATGCCATGGATACTTATTAAATGTCAAAATTAAGTATTGAAGGAATTGTAAGGCTATAATAGCCTTTTAACTAGGAGCAGCAAGTGCGTACAAAATGTCAAAATTGAGCATTACAGGTTTAGATATTTTAAGTATGTTTGATAATTGAATATATTGATATACACTAATGTTTGGCAGACAGAACTTCCTGTTTATGCAGAATAACTAATGTGTACCGGTAGAACTAAACACTAAAACAGGATTTGTCTTATAAAAAAAGGCCTAGCAGTAAGAATATGAAAGTTGGTGACCATCTTGTTGAATGTTTGGAAAAAATGTAGTCATTGTGAAAAACACTTTGGAAGCTTTGTGATATTATAAGATGGCCTTTTATCTGCAAACAAATTGAATTTGTACTTTTGGATAAAAACATTGATTAATTTCAGCCTTCAATTTTCTTCATGGTGTTTACATGTTAGATAACGGTTAATGATTAAATTGTCGCTGTGGGATTCCTTAAGATGACTGTTAATAGAATGCATGAGTGATTTAACTTATCAAATATTCATCTTATGTCAAAGATCCGATTGTTCTATTATCCACTGTAATGGATGCCTATTAGATATGTTCACTAGTTTTACAGCATTTATCCATAATTCAGTCTGTTTCAATGTTCCAGGGATTACTATTTAGTGATGCAACCAAGAATGACCAGTAGATATATTATCAAGGGAATGAAAGGTCTTGGCATCACCAAGCTATTACTAATGTATATGCAAATAGTAACTGACTTTCATATGTAGCTATCTGGCTTTGTGCTATAAAGGTTCTTGCACACTGGAGGCAAATTTCGCAGCGACAAAATCGGCTATATACGTTCTGAGATAGAACCTTATCATTTATCTATATGCTTGCACACCAAAAGCAAAATTTGCAACAACAAATTTCGATAGAATATTTTGATGTCACCTCTAATTGACGCTCACCTCAGGTGTGTGAGGACATTAATGGTGGAAATTTTATCTGTAAATATTAAAAAGTGCATGTTTGTTAGAATCCCAATTTTATGTTGGGAGAGATTATGCAACAAAAAATGAGAACGACATTATTTACATGTTTGTCATGTTTGACAAACCAGCTCGATTAAAAAAAATGCAGATATAAAATGTGGGCCAAATCAAATGATAGAACATTCAGCATAAAACAAATCATAAAACCAAGAAAGAAAATCCACTAAGATTGTTATTGTTATTGGAGTATTAAAAACTTAAAGGCTTATACAAATTCCCCTTATAATTCTAAAACATGGATGCATTCCTTTTATTAAAGGTTGATGTATTTTGGTGGTTAATGTATTGTCAAGTCTTGGTGTACAATACCTTTCAATTTGGTCGGCATGAATATTATGGTAAAGTTTCAAAGAGTTATTTTTGTCCATAAAGGCTTTTCAAACACAATCTGCCTCATATTTTGTGCTGGGAACACTTGAAGAGAAAGTCTGACATTGAGTTAATCTATCAGATGTCAGTAAAGAAAGAAGTTGATTTCATAAAGGAAACATTGATCCACCAATATTGTGTCATTTGGTACAGAAAGCCTTTTGGTGATCAGATCATACATTTGTCTCTGGTCTTCTCTGCTACCAGAGCAGGCCCGGCTAGGAATCGGCCAGTGATCTGAGTTCTACCAATGTGTTAACAGTGGCGGCAGTGCTTTGATCTGGCTTTGATGACAGTGGCTGGACCCAGGTAATGACATGTTTCACTGGAGCAGTGCTATGCATCAACACAATGGCTCAGAATTATATTTGCTTTGCTACGCAGCACTCTTACAGAATCGGACAATTTGCGCTATTCATGTTAACTACACGATTTGCACTTGCGCATGGGCACTGCGAGCCTACTCTACAATGGTGCCATTACATATAGGAAGAAACGTCATCACGCTGTGAAATATATCATCATTCTATTGTTACATCATTGTTATCTTCAACATCTCCGCAGTGCCATGGCAACCGTGACTCACGGAGGTCTATGCATGCATGCATAATCTTGTGATGAGGTCTATTTGGCTGGTATGTTCTGTTTCATCTTCTGGGCAGGAGCTTCTGTGTCTGGAATGAAGTCCCTCTGAACCAGGGCCACTTCCTGTCTTTCTCAATGACAATTACTGTATACTATATACCACATTACTATCAGCATAACTGTATAACTATCATCTCCATTGATATGCTACAGTGAAGCCATAAGTTTCTGCAGAATGCCGGAGCCTATTGTAATTGTTATAATCCTGTTACAGCTTCTAATGGTCTGGCTGCTGTCTCTCTTGAAAGATATATTGGCATTTTGTAGAATTCAATAAGATCTGATTGAGTATTGTCTGGATATATTGAAAGGGTCCAAATGTTTCAAATTAGGTCTGGACATATTAAAAGCATATAGGCATCTTAATATTGGTTGACATTTTCATTATAATCGGAATGTTATGTGTTATGTTCGGAATGTTTCAATAAATTCTGGAGTGTCAAAATATAGTATTAATGTCAAAATGTGATAATAAATATCAATAAGGTTAGATTCTGAAATGTTTATGGCAACCATGTGTAGGAAAACTTCATGAACATTCAATTAATAACACTATCATGGTTTTGTAGACAAGGAAGTGTGATTAATAGATGAAAGATCAACTCGGACAATTTTATTTATGTAACAAATTATTTTTTAATGGAACAAAGGGTACAAGAGGGCCAATACAAGATCCAATAAATGTAATTACCTAGGTACTTTGTTTCTCTGATGTTAAATTGAGAAGCTAAGTGCATGGCTCTGATTGAATTGAATTTTCAATTTGCAAGTAGGATGTTATTTCCTTCCAAATGGCTGGCAAATCCTCCCATACAGCCAATGTACATGTGTATTAAGATCAGAGCTTTACACAACTCGGCTCACAAGTGTGCGACAGTTTTCAGACAATTAGTATCCCTCAATACGGCCATTTTAGCACGTCCTGATCCCTCTCAAACCAGTATGTTAGGTGTAATTTGTCTGTCTGCGTAAATCCAGAACAGTTATATCCTTTTATTACAGATTACCTCTTGTTGCACTGACCCATTATCGCTCGATCAATAGAAGAAATGCTGCCGGATTTCCCCATCACCATTTATTTGCTTTGGTTACATTTTATCGTTTTCTTTTCTCGGCTTTCTTCAGCTTAAAGGAAGATGGGTGACCAATCAGATATTTTCTTATCCGATCTGAAAATAGTTAACTAGCAGAAAGTAGACAATATTTCCTGTTTAGTAAGTAGAAAATGTTTTGTGACAGTCCAGGTTCCTGTGGGCTATGCCTGGTATGATGGAAACCAAGATTGGTCACGAAGGCACTGGTGATTATGGATTAATTCCTTTGAATGAAACAGAAGTTGCTAAGAGTGCATCCCACCCACACACCAATATATGTGTACCAAGTGTAATCATCCATGACCACAAGTATTGCTAAGATTTGATCCAGACATGTGATGGCTGTGAAGAGGCTGACCAATCAACATTCAGAACCAGGTGCAAAGGTCAGAATGGTTTGTTAACCTTCTCCATGCTGAAGGCAACTTGGGATGCCATGCAGAGCACTGATTATCATTCATCCAACAGGGATGTTAAAAGGTTAATTCATTTCCAGACATCAATTGATATGTTTTCTAAGAGGTTAAATTTGTAATACAATGTCATTTTGTAAGATATCATTTAAGTGTTTGTTTAAGGGGGAATGGGAGTAGTAGTATTTATGTTACATTCCAACTTGTTTATTAAAGTAATAACATTTACTGTCAGGAATGAAATTTTTAATACTATCAAAGCGTTGGATATTCTCATCAACCTCTGTAGACCTTGCATTTCAATTTGCTATTGTATCCTGACTGGCTAATTTCATGGTTTGCCAAGTGCACATCATTTCATGGTGGCGTGACAACAGTAGACACATGGGTACGATCACTCTCCTTGGCATTCAACCCACACATGTATAAGCAAGCAGCAAATTTGTAACAACGATGTTTTTTCTTTATATATGTCCCTTCACAAGTTGTTTTTTGGTTTGCTTTGGCATATAAATCAACTCCAACCTCCATATCATGCAAGCGCTAGATGTCTATCTTTCTTGTTTAGCATACAGGACTAGGTCCCATGAGACTTCAGAAGAGCGGAATCGAGGAGAATCTAG
Source organism: Pseudorimula midatlantica (assembly GCA_032361205.1). Classification (NCBI taxonomy): domain Eukaryota; kingdom Metazoa; phylum Mollusca; class Gastropoda; order Lepetellida; family Lepetodrilidae; genus Pseudorimula; species Pseudorimula midatlantica. The sequence goes on from JAUTBR010022232.1 coordinate 19,497, forward strand.
CAGAATCGGAGGTATACAGACAGCATGGTGGGATGTTCCAGTTCCTCACAGACTCTATGTCATGGTCATGTCACTATCTTGGTGATATGTTATCATACTTACACTCAAGGCAATTCTGTAGTTATCGTGCTTACATTCAAGGCAATTCTGTAGTTATCGTGCTTACATTCAAGGCAATTCTATAGTTATCATTATCATGCTTACACTCAAGGCTGTTCTGTAGTTATCACACTCACACTCAAGGCAATTCTGAAGTTATCGTGCTTACATTCAAGGCAATTTTGTAGTTATCATTATCATGCTTACACTCAGGGCAGTTCTGTAGTTATCACACTCACACTCAAAAGCAATTCTGGCGGTTATCACGCCTGGGTCAGAGCAATTATGTGGTTATCGTGGTTGCAGTCCAAGGAATTCCTAATAAATGAAGTCGGGAGGGAAGAAAGGATAGGTGACAGATGAGCTTTGATGAGGTTTTCATTTGTGAAATGGATGTATAGGTTTATAACTGCCAAGACGTCGATAGGGAATTAGTGCAGGGAATTCAGCATGGAATGACATTACTAGAGTCCAACTGGTCAGGTCACCCGACACATTCCCAGGGACATCAAATCAAACGCAGGAATATTGGTGCACCGATCTAGAGTTAATGTTTCTATTCAGACATCAGGGTATTGATGGAATGGACTTCAAGCTGTTTGTGCTATGTTCCGTACACCCTCACACCGTTTGCATTTCTGACATCCAAATGTGTTCTTTTTTCTCCAATGTTTTATTGGTTAAGTTTTTTGGGGTTATTTGAATTAATGTATTTACATATATTTCATAGGATGTTGTTTAGTCTGTATCATTGAAAGATGTTCATGTCAGAAAAAACCTATATATTTTCTGAAAATTACATGCAAGTAAACTGATGATTTTACATAATGATTACTGATATATCACTCCCTATATTGGTGTCCAGACATTATGCCATACTTTAGAATGGTAGATACAAAGTGGATGGCATGGTCTGCTGTACACACAGACACACACACACAGACAGACACACACACACACACACACACACACATATACACACAAGAATTGGCTGTAACACTTGAGTGTAGCATGATAATGGTAAATGATGGCACTGACTACAACCATGTACCTCTCCCTGTTTGTTGGAACCAATGTTGCAGAGCCATGTTTCCTATGATGAATCATTAAACGCCTCTGTTGCATGTGCCAATCATGACCCATCTGGCTGGATTGATCTACTCTGTATACTCAATGATTGGCAGTAATAAGCATTAATTATTGCATTATGCTGTGAGGCACAGCTCTGGTACGCTCTGTGCAGACGGGCGCGGAAACTGTTATGATCGTTAAGTCATGGTTGATATAACTCCCTTGACACCCTCTGTATTCAGTGTGTCATCTGATGCAGTGCAGCATAGCACAGAGCAATCTCTGGTGTGGCCATAGCCTGAATAATTAATTCCACAGACATGTTAGGGAATGTTGATAAAAGTTTTTTGGGGCAGCCGGGGGTTTCAATGGAGTTCAGAATTCCATTCAGTATCAGGACTGCAAATTTGACAGCAGAGAAAGACAAACTAATACATCTGCGTGTTCAGGAAGATGGATCAATGTCTTCAGTTAAATTGGTGAAGTTGTGACACTCGGGAATATTACTGAGCTGGTGTTATATTTATTGTATTTGTTGGGTGGAGCATTAGATGGTTACATTTCTTAAGGTATTTACTCTCTACTGATATCCCTTTCCCATAAACCCACCCCCCGTCCCTAAACTCCCTTTCCAGGATACCCAGAGGACATGAGGGTAACCCTTGGACCCTTGGGTGTTGCCAGGGAAGCTATTCAACTTCAATGTAGTCACCCTTCTATTCCCAAATGTAATTATCAATAGACCTCTACCTCTAATTCCATTCTATTCTGTTGAATAAATTAGTATTCATGTTATATTCACATACAAACGATTGATGTAGAGCATATCTATTAATATCAATTTATTGCTTGAATTGCATCTCATTTCAATAAATATTCTCATTTACAAATAGTTCATATTACAGTGTGGTACTTGTTGATCACAGAAATACTGTTAAAATTGGGTCAAACTCTAAATCATTAGTTTACAGATTCATCACAAGCCGTTCAGATAGCAAGAACCATTAGTATAATCTTCCTAATCCAGTGTAGAATCATGTAATATCAATACCACCAATGTCGTCAACATACACGCAGAGCAGAGGACGTATTCATTTCCCCCCTCCGTATGCTCAGGCTGTGAACATCCATACAAAGTGATGAGCCAGCAGCGACCTACGTGTAATTAGAGACAATCAAGAAGATTATTAGCATGTACCAATGTGATAATATATGAACACCAGATAGCTGTATTGATCTATGGACAATGTGTAGTCAATGTCCCCATTACTACGTACTCTATTGCTGTGGGTTTGTGCCTGGTCTGAGTGTAGGTGATAATACACAGTGTAGGTCTATTATATGGCTGTGGGTTTGTGCCTGGTCTGAGTGTTGGTTCATGGCTGTGGGTCTATGGCTGTGGGGTTGGTTCACGGCATAGGTCTATGGCTAAGCTGTTATCAGGCAGAGTCTGCAGGATCAGGTCACTCTGTCTTCAGCCAGGGTTATACCCAGAGTTGTGGAGTTGACATTGGAAGTGATTCTACCGTTGGCGCCACACAAATGTTTCAACATCCTGAGTTGCTTTCTGAAACCGATACTCTGTCCATGTGTATGTTGGTGTGGGGTTTGCTTAAGAAAATTTAACATTCTTCCATTGATACCACAATTTCAGGTTTTTACCAACAGTTTCAACATCCCAAGTTCATTTCTGAAACTGATACTTTGTTCAAATATGCTGGTGTGGTAGGTTTTGCTTACCATAGTATTTTATGTAGATGTCTATGGAAATGTATTCATGGTGTCTCATGTAAGATCCTATTGAGTTATATGAAAGAGCGA
>JAUTBR010022455.1:0-12529 GCA_032361205.1 Pseudorimula midatlantica
TGTTCAGGAGGGCGAGTTTACGCGAGTTATCGCGTGACGTCACATGTGAAGGATGAATGTTGCTAAGGAGCTTTCACCCGTGTACTCGCTTCGTTGCAAATGGGTGAAAGATTCCCGCAGCGACGTTAAACTCCATATTCATTCACTCACTATTAGCTGCAGTTCTGTAGCTAGAAAATGCCCCGTTTACTATTTTGCTGTATATTGTGGGCACCAATGTCATAATAGAAAGCAAAATAATAAACGGGGCATTTAGTTAATGATCTGCAGTTAACTCACTGTATGTAGTAGTCAGTGTTTGAAATCACTGCATGGCTGGGGCAGCGGTAATTTCAAACACTGGGTATATGCAAGGTCTACTATACATCTTTCATGTGCATGTACATTTGTCTTGACATATAGCACTTTGGCAATTTCAAATATATATCTGCTCTTGTTGGTATTCCTTTTCAATCCTCATTTCCTTTCAGATACCTCAGATGTGCATGCACATCGAGTAGCTCTGGAAATTTACTCAAGGTTTGGCAGCTACAATAAGTTTGATATGCACATTTAGACAGTACCAGTAGCAATAGCAATACCAATTTCACATTTCATCCAGGACAGTGATATGTGCACATCAGTTGGAATCAGTTCAGAGACAAATCAAATATAAATAACATAACTCAAAAGTGTTCATATTTGACAATATATAGTTTTATTTTATAAAATTTGACAAAATACTGTTCTGGAAAATACCCTTCCTGGCTATGCAATCTGTCTAACATTAAACATCTATATATTGCCTTAATTATCAGACATAACATGAGTTTGTGCTACAAAAATAAACTCAGGACATGGTAGTGGTAACACTTGGATAATGTTGACAAGCCATTGTGGAATAAGGACATCAGTTAAGTATCTTGTATCATGTGTGACCATGTGTTTGGGGGATGGAGGCACTACAAATTCCACTACATTCTTTACGATAGTCCAAAAGTATATACAAATATTTATTGTTTTAAATCACAGTGGGAATCGTTCACCCATATGCCATGGGCAAAAAGTTACATTATCATTTAAATTTAAAGTATTTTTCACCAATTGTTACAATTTTGTAAATGGCATGTATTAAAGGTCATATTTAATTATTTTCCCATTTCAATCAAATATTTTTTTAACAGAATTTAACAAAATATCTTTTTTACTTTCAGAAAAGTGCATACCGTATCGGTACATTTCTATGGCATATTAATAAATACATTTATTTTCATGACATGAATTCCGAATTGTCAACATATCCAAAGTGTTTCCACTCCCTATCTACCGGGGTAGGTACAATGCTCCACCATTATAAGAGGCACCTTGATAATAACAACAATCAGCATTCATACAACAACCCACCCTCTCCAATACACAGAGAACTCCACTGCTTCCTATGCATCCTCACACCATAGTGGCACTTAATTCTGTTCAGGACTGCTTCATGTGGTACCCCTGGCACACATCCAGAAACGCCACTTTTTCATTGTTCTATTAATAGCTCCTAAACTGTTTGTGCATGTTTCTCTTTAGATGTGTGCCAGGGATACCATATGAAATGAGTCTTGAATGGAATTAAGTACCGCTGGGGTGCGATGACGCTTCATACGATACATCAGTGAAACTGCTCTATCAGGCAGAGAGTGACAACAATCCTGTGATCAGACAAATATAATTTTCTCCCGTTTCACAAAGTGAATAATTATATTATTACAATCATTGTAATTCAATGTAAAACATGTACAATGATTGTAGATATAGAATTTCCTTGTAAAATAAATGGCCTCATAATTTTTTTTGTTTTTATACGAGTTCCAAATCCTTCGAAAACAGCAACTTGTTAGATACAAAATAAAAAGCAACATATTTGGAACTATATTAGTGTTGTATTTCTGAGACACTTCAAAAGTAAGGCCGTAACAAGTCTCGATTCTCAACAACAGTGTTATATATAAGGGTGGAGCATTGACCATTAAATAACAATTTTTTAACCAATAACAATCAAAGAGTTGTCTATTCGGATGAAAAATACCTGTTTCATTCTATTCCCGTCTCCTCTCTTTGGCATACAAATCGATATTTCACAAACAATACTAAAACTGAATAATAAAAAAAAAATTTAAAAAATCTATACCTGAGAGATGTACAATTTATAGCAGATTTTAATTTACCTGAGAAACTACCTTTTACAGCAGAATTAAACCTGCCTGAGATAGTGTATGTTTATATATGTATATGTATATATATATATATAATATGTATAGAATATCAACATATCGCTTCCTGAGATACGAAGAAGACGTAATTCTGGAGGTAAAGCAGTCGTCTGGGAATATTGTTAGCCTAATACAGTGATAATTCAGAATACAGCAAGTCACCATAAAAAATCTGTGACACACATTTGAGGGTAGGGAAGGTTGGAGGGTGGTGGGGTAAGCAATATGAAATGTTTCTGGGTCTACCAAAAATGCACGTAACAAAAATGTTTGGTAAGTTTGGTGCCAAAGAGAGGTAGATCGGATACATCTAAGCACAGGCAGTATTGTGTAGACAATAGGAATGCTAGGGCAAACTACACGCATGTTACACATTTCATCAAATTCAACTTTTAACAAATGAAATTCCGCATAAAGCGTGTCAACGTTTAGAAAAGTTTTTGTTTGTAGTCCTTATCTTAAGAAATAACATGTTGATTGAAAACGTAATGTCTACAGGTTGAAAACAGAAGTCTTTCGATTAGTAATTCCAGGATATAAATTTTGTGTTTTTAACAGAAGATGTTGGGATACCCAGTTAAAAGCAAGATTTAGCACATTGTCAGGCAACTGAAAATTATCTATAATTATCAATTTTATTTGATTAAATTCAGCAGGTAAAATGATTAATAGCAGTTAATCATCATTTACCTACTTTTTCACTTTACAGATGAATAGAGACGTACATGTACTTTTACTTGCAGAAAATTGACATTTAGGTGGATCAAAATCATATTTCAATATACATTTTCATTATTATTTAAAAAATAGCAATTAAGTGCATCACTAACTGTTAAATAGTTATTTCCATTCAGGAATTAATATTCTTTCTTAAATTTTCTCTTTTGCTATGTTTTTAATTATTAATGAACACCCATTTTAGTTTTTTGAAATATGAAAATATTACCTAGGTTTTAAAATTGAATAAAAAAAATTTGCAGCAGGAATATTTCAGCCATATTTGAGGACTATGTTAGATAATAATATAGTTTTATATGACTATTTATTTAGCTGGGTCTACGATACTATACAGTTGTTGTCACTGGCCGATAATGATGAAAAGGGGCAGCATGCCGCAACTATTGCCTATGGATTGCACATATTGGAAACTCACACAGGCTTAAAACTTTTTGTAAACTTTTCCGGGGGAAGAAAAAAAGAAAGAGAGAGATAAAAATCTCTGATGATTGTAAACTGGGAAATAGAAATGTGACCGTTTGATATGTCAATATTTCACCTGTTTAGATTTCATAAAAATAAAAGAAAATCCAACTCAAATGTTTATATTAAATTTCACAAGAACTATTTTTCCGTTGCTTATTAAAACAAGTTTCAACCCATTTCTACAATTTTAGAATCGACAATTCAATATTGTAATTCTAATGTATATAGTTTTCGTTGTTTTCCAATACAGTAGTTATCAAGATGGCAAATATAGTCAACAGTAAGTCTAGTCAAGTTGTTTGTACATGTATACCATTACTGTACACAACACTCTACAACAGTATATTCAACAGGACTGGTCTCACTCTAATGATGAGTATAAACAGATGCAACACCCGTATTTCAACCGTAGTTAGCTACATTCACATGATCTTGTACACCGTGTAATCATATATACCACAACATATATGTATATTTCTTCAAGTATGTTAATGGAAAGTGACAATTTATGAACTTGTTAGCACTTTTTTTTAGAAAAAAACCTGGAATACAACTATTTTTTTTAGTAACAATATACATAAGTACAAGTTATTTCTTGTTATTAATCATTCACATATATAACAATGCATAACACAAACATAGCAGTAAAACATGGACCTGATTTTGCTGTTAACCCCTTCATGTCTAGGCCGTCTTCAAACCGGGTTGAGAGACAACAAAATATTCTTCGGAAAGAAACACAAACAAAAATTACATGATAAAAATGGTCAGTTTTCTGATTGAAATTAATTCAAGACAGGAATTGGAATTTTCGATTTGGATCCTAAGCAAGACCTGGGCCTAAAAGGGTTAATGTGTCAGTGTATAATATATGTGTATATAGAATGAGAGAGGGAGAGTAAGAGAGAAAAGGAGACAGAGTGAAAGAGAGAGCTGACAGAAGTACCATAAACTACATCTAGAATATATGACAGAGAGCTATACAAGTCTCTCTTGCTATTCAGCCATGATAAAACAGCTTTGTACACAAAAACAAATTAAATATAAAATCCTGTGAAATGAGGTAGGTTGTCGCATGTTCAGTACTCGTCAACGAGCCAGCTACCTGGACATCGTGAGGAGACTCGCATGCTTTCTCTCTTTGGTAGAAAGAGCTAATGCAGCCGTGCCATTCTGTGGGCACCACTTCCTGTCCAGTTCCAGAGAATACAAATACGATTGTTTTTGCAAAATAACACTGGCCTGTAGCAGACATATAGCTAACAAAAAATTAATTACAGGACACATTTATAATAATATATAACAAAAGCTCATATGTACTGCATTGCCAATCATTGTAAAACAGGGCACTATATTTAAAGAGTACTTTGAAAAGGTACATAACTCTAGCACAACTGTTACATAGAATGCTGCAATGACAGTTAGCTCCCTTTACTTGCAAAGCCAGCTTTTAACACGAACCATATGTAATGTGTAATTTCCATACTTCACGACAATCTTGACAAATTTAAGCAGGTCTGTAACATAATAAGCACAACATGAAACTAACCAGTAATACAAGTTTTTGTCTACAATGTTCAATAACATTTCATGGCCTGCCGAGATTATTTATTACTAGCGACTGCAGAGGTCTCTAATCAAAGTGGACATCAATTTAATACAAAGTTTCCCCCCAATTTCACTGAAACATGATTACTAAACATTGATCAACTATTACATTTCCAAAAGCACAAACTCTTGCACTGACTTTAAACAGGTCCTCTCGACATTCTAAGTCAACAAAACGAGTAGTAATAATAATAATAATATTGACAAAATAACTTGAGATTGACATATAACATTCGGTCACTATAATATTTTGATTATATTCAATGCGCCTTTTCCACAATAGTGTAGTCCCGCTCCATACTTGCACATTGCATTTTGATCAAACATCATGATCACTATCTATAATAATTCCATGTAATCATCATCATCATCATCATCATCAACATCAACATCAACATCAACATCAACATCAGCATCAGCATCATAATCATCATCAATAATCAGTCTGTCGCACCTACATTTCCACACAATCTTTTGAGTTACATTCACGCCACCAGACTCGCGATTGAGGTAAGGTGGTTGTTATTGAGGTAAGCAAGTACTCGTGAGTCTTCGGACCCTACGCCGTCCGAAGTCCACGCTCAGAGGTCATCATCGACGTTACAAAGTCTGGTCATCGAATCAAGGTCAAAAACGCTAACATGCTACGCCACCATATACGTGTGTATATATAACGTATACGTATATTCATATATATATATATATATACTACTTTTGTGTAGGCAGTCCATCTATAATATATAAACTCTTTTACACTATGTGTATAATATAGCTATATTGTATGTGTGCATGAATACATCAATATACAGGTTATGTACTGGCCCCTGATATAGTTCTGCACATAGGTTGCATCAGATCTAAGTGTTGAGCAGGTCTCGCCCAATTAAAGTCACTACAATAGGCATGTAAATAACAATTTTTGAGAGAAATATGAATGCTTAATGTCAATAAAAATTAATAATTTACTGAAACACGTTTAAAAAAGAATATGTACACAATTATTTCGGAGAATATTCTCAGTGTTTGTTTAATTAGGGAGAGCCAATTTAAGAAGGACTTTTTTTATTTTTATTGTGTTCCTATAATTAAAAGATTATGATTTGAAAAAATTGAGCATGTTTGTATATTTAGGGTCAGAATTTTGTTTTATTTTCAGCAATTAATTTAGGTGTTCAAACTAAAATAGAGGATTATTAGGGTAATCATGGTACTAATCTGTATACATACAAAGAAATAATTCTGAAAAACTGTAGCATTTTAGTGGAATATGAGATTTAACAATTGTTTGACAAATATTTTGGGCGAGACCTCTACCAATAGTGAAGCTATGTTCCCCAGATGAGACGTTTAACTAGCTCTACCCAATACAGTAGCAAAGATATGTTAGCCAGTGTACAGTGTGGCCTGCAACAAAAACAATACACTACAAAACCGTACATAAAAATAATACAACAATAATAAGACAAAATGGAGAAAAAAAATAACTTCCAATATCTGCAACAACAAAGAGTTCACAGTATAATGAGGTAAAGTGAAGATTTCTTGAATATGTATGTATGTTTTATGCGTCTCTGGAGGAGCGGTACCAATGATATACTGATATTTCTTATACTGATGAATTTTACTGGTATTCTATTTATTTACTTAATGTAACTTAACATTTAAGGGATAAAGGACGGTCTACCCCTATATATACTGTATTAAAGTATAGTTGGCCCTGAACTATTATAGTTAAAGTACGAGGTAGATTTTATACTAGAAAAGTAATAAGGAACAAATGAGTTATTTTGGACATAATGAGAATAGCATTAATTAAATAAAGTGTACGACAATAAAGCTATCACTTTGATTTATCCGACAACATATGTACATATTCTCAATTCAGTTGCACCATTATTACCCATAAATCATGAAATAGTTCAACATAGGCTTGAGGTATCAAATGTATTCAGATATTGTGAGATGTCCTGAACAAATTATTACCGTAAGGAAAGAAACAGTAAATGGTAAAAGAAATAAAATAGGGAAAGACAACTCTTACAGCAAGGAACAGATAACATGAGAAATGCGTCGGCTATGTGCAAATCCATAGGATCACAGCGTCAATACGTTTTCTGTCATTACCATGGCAACACTTCATAACCACTGGAAAGGATTGGTCAAGTTTTCTTTTATAGAACAAATTTAATTTGCACAATCATTTTCTGCATTATTTAACTAGGTCTTGGGAAAGTGATATGACAGCAATTAAAGAAAAGCAGGTGTCCTATTACAATTCAATTACCAACAGTTTTGACGTAATTCCTTCTAGATAAAGAAACTGACAAATTCATATGTATCAACTGTGAATATTCTACGACAAATTCAAATTGTAATTTAATTTTTACTCCACATTGGCATTAGCTTCCATTTCTGTACTTGTTAGCTTTAACTCTCAACTGGAGATGCCCTAAAGAGCCAATCCATTATGGAGAGGGTTAAATGGGTCATGACCTTTGACAGTAAAGTCAAATCGAAAATTTGGTCCAGAAACCATCAAGTGCATCTCTGAAGCGAAGTGGACGTAGAAGCCTAGATGTTAAATAAGGCGCACCAACTGTCCTTTAAAAAAAATACTGTTAACCATGGCAAGTAAGACTTTCAGTAGAACCTCTACATTACCTACCACAAACAGCTTATACATAGTCTAAGGCACACAGGTCTATGCACAACATTGGTTCTTGAATAACTAGCACAAAATACCCTCCTTTCCTATTGTTTGGACTTTTAAAAAAATTCACTTTCGATTAACATACTAAGATTTCCATGGCAATCTCTGATCATCCCTAATCCCTATCAAAAAAAAGAAAGGAAAAGAAATATATAAACATTTCTTCAGTCAAAACTTTTGAAATTTCAAATCCATGTGACAGTTTTGCTAAAACTAATATATCACATTAAACATCTCAAGAAGTACAAGTGCAAAATAGAACTACGAATACATAATGACGACTGTGGAAATGCATTATGTACCTCGATTTTCTAATCATAGCTCCAACAAATACAAACATTTTGATAGGTAATTCTGGTCGTTCTCTATTTCCATTCTCGGCCCGCCCCATAACAAACAAACAAACACGGTGCCTGCTCTCGTGTATACTGGTATATGTCTATATATACAGCAGTGATCACTTCACCGAAACAAACACAGTGTTTCACCGTTCTTCCCCCACAAGGCCACTTTGAGCTTATCAAAGACGCAACTATCACAGGATCAAGTTTTAAACTTTTGTATAATGTATTACATCTACCGCGAAGTCAAGCACTAATATACAATTCATCAAAACAGATCTATTTCTTGGAAATATCTGAACTAAAAACAACAAAAAATTTGATTGTAACCCGAGTAAGATTGAAAGATCAAGTCTCGCGAGACAGTTTTTCTTTCTCTTATTATCAAACAAATCCTAGAAAGCCTGATCAAACATACATCTTAATGGTAAACATTGTTTTAATGGGAAAAAAATGAAGAAGACATTTACCTGATTTGATGTCTGATTATGACAACAAATGTAACAAACTGAATGCTGTTCTGCATTTCATGACATCCTGAGACAGGCAAAAAAACTGTTCAAAAGCAACAACGATAATAATGATCATGATAATGCTAAAATGAGGTAAGTTGGAGGTGTGTAGTTGTGTAGATTTGTCGTCGAGTCCCGCTGGCTGTTTCACATGCGTAGATGTTCGTACAGGTGCAGCGCGTAGTACATTTTGTCGTGGCAGTCTTCGAAGCAGACAGGACACAGGAAGGGCCGGTTGGCGTCGCGGGCATGCAGCTTCTGGTGGATGCGGTACATGGCGTACTCCGAGAAGTAGCAGTCACAGTGAGGACAGCGGAACAGCCGGCCAGAGCCCATCAGCGTCGATATGGACTCCTGGTTGAAGTTGTCTCCCCCTGAGCTGAGCGACGGGCTGGTGGCAGTGGTGGCGGATCCGTCCATATTCAGCGGACTCGGCATCCGGGCGTCGAACGGCGGGAGAGAGTTGAGTCCTGAGGACGAGGCTCGGTCTGGACAACCGCAGAGGTTCACCTGCACGCCCACGCTTGCCCCGGCCAGCGTGGAAGAGTGCGACGATATGTTGTTGCTTTTACTCTCGATCTCGTCCCCGTTCTCTTCCGACATGTTGTCGTCTTTTTCAGCAGTGGCTTTGGCAGCAGCAGCAGCAGAAGCAGCAGCAACAGCAGCAGCAGAAGCCTGCATCATGGCATGAGTGGCAGCCTTGTGCACACTGAGATTGAGCGCATCCGCCTGTGGCTCGGGACCCGGTTGACTAGCAGGGAAAGTGACGGGGTAGTTGACGTTGAAATGCGAGGTAGACGGATATGCGTGGTAAATACTCTCGGGTAGACTTGCTACGGCGTTGTAGCCGGCGTACAGGTTGGAAGCCAGGGCAGCCGCTCCGGCATATGATCCTAGCTCGTAGCTCATGGAGCTGTCTGGCGTCGCGGCCGCTCGGTCTCTCTCGGACAATGCTGCCCGTTGCAGTTCTGGCGACGGTTGGCTTTCGACCTTTCCCGGCTTTGCTTCAGCTTTGGCCTGATCCTTAGAGACATTGTTCGCCTTTCCTGAATTGACGCCCTTCTGGACGAAGAAGTCCCATACGCTCTCTGTATATATTCCGTGACGGCGAGCGTGTCTCCGCAGTGTGGAACCCCGAGTGAACTTTGCTCCGCAGACGTGGCACTGGTACGGCTTGATCCCAGCGTGCAGCTTCATGTGAGACTTCATGTTATTCTTGTATCCAAATCTCTTCTTGCAGGTCGGACACTCGTATGGTTTCTGGTCGGCATGGAGCCGCTCGTGATACCTCATGAACGACTTTGGGAAATCCTTCTCGCATATCTTACACCATTCCTTCTCCTTGGAATTCCCTGCAAGCTCCATTTCCATGGCCACAGCCAGGTCCTTGTTAATCTGTGTCTGGTGATCCTCCTGGCCGGGCTGCTGTTGCTGCTGCGGCTGCGACGACGTCGAGGACGCTGCTGGCTGACTGTCTCCGGGCTCCGTGTCCAGTCGCTCGCCTCCGCTTGTTCCGAGGTAGTGCAGCGACTCCTTCTCCGACTTGGGCAGATTGTGAGTCAGCAGGTGGGTCTTGAGGGTCTGCAGAGTGTACAGCGTCTTCCCGCAGTACCGACATAGACACGGGCCGTCCGCGTGACGTCTCCGCATGTGCAGTCGCACGCTGTACTTGCGTGTGAATGTGAGTCCGCATATGGCACAGACGTATGGCTTCTCTCCGATGTGAAGCCTCTCGTGAGCAATCCGCATGGACACCTTCAGGAATCGCTGGCCACAGAATCGACAAGCGTACGGCTTGTATTTGGTGTGCAGCTGTTCGTGAATGTGAAGCTGGCGGGCAGAGTCGAACGTCTTCGAGCAAATACTGCATTTGTTGGCAAGAACAGATTTCTTTGAACTTTCTCCCGATTTGGAGTCGTCTATGGACTCTCCTTCTTCCAGGGTCTGGTCGCTGTCCTGATTCAAGCTTCCGTCTCCTGATGTACCCTGAGATAAATTGTCATTGTATGAATTGGTGGCTTTTCCTGAGAGATGAGACGATTGTCGCGACGCGTGAATGTCCTTGTAGCGTTGGTACGCTGTGGCGGCTCCAGGATGGTAGACGGCTACATCATCGCGGCCGCCACTCACCCTGGCCACTTCGCCACTACCCTGGTCCGATCCATTCCTGAAAACTGCTGGTTCACCCGTATCGTGAGCATCTGAGGCAGTCTGGTTGTTGTTGTCGGCGGGCAGTGACATCGGGGACTCGGATGAGCGGTCCTGAGGAACAGCGGGGAAGACTGACCCCGGATTGGCTGACTCCGAGTCTGGGGTGTACCTGTTGGTGCTCGCCTCCCCTTGACTGAATGTATCCGAGTTGGTAGGCGATGCATCGTCCATCGCGTCTTGCGGCTCGCCCTTTATCGCTCCGACGGCGTTGCGATTTTGGTCCACACCAGCATTTGAGGTAGATACGTATGGCTGTGTGGACACACCAGCCAGTGAGAACGAGGTATGTGGGCTGGAGGTCATTGGAGTGTACAAGCTGTTCGGTGAGACGTAGGAAGCGAGATGATGCGAGGCGTCGGACTTGGCCGCGGTGGCCGCTGCCACTGCCGCCGATACTGCCTCCTTGTTGGATTCGTTCTTCAGCAGACTGCCTGCGGCGCGCAGCAGAGGACAGCGCTTCTCGTGGTAGCGCCGCGTAGTGGAGCGGGTGAACACTTTCCCGCAGTAGCTACACATTCTCGACTTGCGTGGGAACCCGTTTGACACGTAGCTGTAAAGTTCGCTACTGTAATTGTAGTTGGGCATGGCCACACCACTCAACCCGTATGGAAAGTCTTGCATGCGAGGATATGCCAGTGCCAAGTTTGTCGGCGAGCCCTTGTCGTCTCCTCCGCGGGGATAACCTACAGGATGCGGAGGCGGCCCTGGCCCGGGCTTACCACCGTTCGTCAAGCTCTCGTACGCATAGTCTGGTGGTTTGCTTTTGTCCGGCGGGTCGTACGGAAACTCTTGGACGCGTGGATACATCGACCCGGACACAGATTTCGGGGATTCATTTCCATGCCGCCCGTACGCGGGTGGCTTAGGCTGCGATGACGAGGCCTCGTCCACGATGTAAGGCGACGTCCTGGGCAGTGCCTTACTGGGCACGGCATCGTACGGGAACTCCGGAACGCTGGCACGGTCCGTCCCTGGTGGACTGATGGTGGTATACACGGGCATCATTCTCTGAGATGGGAGATAACTCTTGTTACTACCGCTCATGGTAGTGCGTGGTGGTTGTGGGTGGCGGGGTGGCAGCGGGATGAGGTAGATGGAGCCAGTGAGGTGGCGGAGAGACCATAACTAGGACTGGAGGTAGATACAACATGGGCCAACTCCTCTCACCTCCACCTGAAACACAGGAAAACAGACAGTGAGTCACAATGACAACAGTACAAAACTATCATAATTACTCCTCTAAAATCTCCATTGCAACAATTGTTTTAAGATAAATTTAAAGAATATGATAATATACATTTTAATGTGAGTGATTATGGAGTTTAATGTCACTGCGGGAATCTTACACACATTTGCGACATATTTTATTTTATGTTTTTCTAAATGTGAGAAGTTACCTGGACTCAAGCATGCAAGAGAAGATCAGGTGTAGGGTTTATTGCTAAACAATTAGAGCCACTTTAGAGGAATGAACTACATATTTAGCACATTTTTCTTTAAAAAAATAATGATTCCATTGCATCCATAAGACATCAGTGCACATGTGAGTGTATTTTGGATTTAATCCTGTTCTACCATATAACTGGAAACTTCCATGGGAGGTTATTGTCGTGGTATTCAAGATTTTTTATATAGTCCAGATTTTAAAGCAGGAAATACGTCTGCGCATCTGCGCATACATTTGCGCATTTCCGTAAACATGGCTGA
>JAUTBR010022899.1:0-12525 GCA_032361205.1 Pseudorimula midatlantica
CCTTGTCCTTCAAAATGTATGTTTAGCCACAGACATCACTGTTCTGCGTGCCATAGAAGCCGAGAAATTGGGAAAATTGGGTACATTTTGGAAATCATAACATAATATAAAATGAAAGAGAGAATAGTATGTACAAAAGGAGAAGAGAGATATGGGTGAAATGAAATGGTAGCATGTCTACTGCCCATAAAACAAGTACATGAATAGTATACACGTACAGTACAAAGTGTACAGTATCTTCTTCGTTCACTGTACCACAGTTTCGCTGAAACACTAGAAAGATAGTTAAGATTTTAATGATGCGCTGAAATGACAGGTACCATGCTACTAATAGTCCAAGGGTTGACTCTAATGAGGAATTATTGCTGATGTTGTAGTACGCGCGGGTCCAGTATCGATGTACTCAAACATTTAGTATATTTCCGTGAAAGCTATCCTTTCTCGCATTTGAAATCAAGAAACTACTGGGTTTTTAAAACTCGATCTGTAGACACACATTATAGTTGAAAACTTGGAGATAATTCTCCATGCAGTGAATGAATTTATTCTATTAATGCTACCCACACATACATCATCTACGATATGAACTACGACTTTGACCTCACCGTGAAACGGCATCCGGATATCGACCAGTCGCCGTTAATCACCGCATTTGTAGTCATTGCCTATTGTTCTTGGAATCTCATGGTTGGTGTGCGCCAAGGAAATATCCTTGCACCCATCAATTTCTGCAATTACTGCCATTTACTGCTTTCCCGTCATAATACGCTGGTCTGTCATTACCAGGTCCGTGTTCACAGCATGTATAATTAACATTTTAAGGATGTTATTAATTATTGGCTTCATTAAGTCTGTATACCGTTACAAAGTACTACATGTATCAGTCGTTGGCAATAGACAGCCTTGGTCAGAATAACGTACCTGTTAGATGTAGCCTCACAAATCTACGTAGTCGTCTTCTTCCGTTAAAAAATAACAATTACATTATATTACCTCCACTGCTCGTAGTTACATGTAATTTCTTCATTGGAAAGACATGGCACTGGTTTTAGTGTTCAATTATGTTATAAAACTGCTAGAGATTCCTTGTTTCTGAGACTATATAGGGCAGTAATGCGGTATGGATTTTGTAGAGGTCGCATTGCTCGCTTAGCCCTCATGTCGTTTAATCTGGTCATTAATGACCTATGTTTTTTCTCTCAATATTTCTTTTTATGAAGCAGTTCATGACAATGGAACAACTCTTACAAAAGTTCAAATGGCGAAAACATATCGTGGACGAAAATGCATTACATGCAGCTCCGTTTTAAAGTCTTCAATTATACAAATCTAATCTCATCACGTTAATGATAAAATATACGATCTGGTATGTGGAATTGTTTAAAGAATATGGTGTTATTTGTGTAAAGAATTAATTAAAACATTTAAAAAATGTAAAATATTACAAATATCAAATTGTTACCGCAACAACAATACATGTACTTGTAGCTGTCTCTCATTGGTTTGCATATTACAATATTACAAATGATAGTTCTGAAGCTCCATTAAGTTATGTTTAATCAGTATAATATTGAGCTACGTGTACGTGTAGTGTAAGTTGAAACGTTGTTTTTTTCTATACTAGACGTAAATACATTGAATGATACATTAACGTCTTATTTAGTACCGTATCTATAATTGCATTCGGTGACAGTTACGTGTAATGTTCCCTTTGGTCGTTGTTGGAAATGTAACCAGAAGATGAAAAAGACCATGCGCATAGCAGAATTGGTTCTTCTAGTACAACCTGCAATCAAAGTAAATGGGTTAAACGTGTATGTCATGGTCATTAACCATTATTCGCGATTCTAATAAAGAGAATGGAAATGAAAACTTTAATAGCTAATATGCATGTATAATGAGGTTAATGGTATGCGCTTTGCATCTAGTTACGATACATAAAAATAAAAACATGTATAATAGGTCTGTACTCATATACCCAAAGAACTTCAAGACGCGAGTCAGATGCTTCACTATGTAAGTCAAGAGAATATCTGGACCCCATGATGGGCATCATTTGGTCAAATTAATAGCTATGAAATCGACAATTTGAAAAGACTTCCGTGTGAAATTGACTCAAGATCCTCTCTGTTCAGCCTATGACATAAGCACGTGGATCTCGGGGTTAGGATATTGACATACCCCTGAACAGCGTGTTGACATCACGTGGCTGACCCAGTGGGAACCAGCCATTCGATGTCACAAGGGGACGTAATCCTCCCCTGCATTCAAGACCTGACATCTGAAAAGAAAGATCCGGACTCAATACAACACTTAATCCATGGTTCCTGGTGTTTTGTATAACCCGGTCATCTTGACCAGTGGTCTTTAATGTGGTCATCTATTGTCCGTGCCCCTAGTATGTCCAGTTGTCTCCAGAATTGACGAGTTATGTACTCAATTGGCGGGCTTTCCTGTCGTTTCTTCAGGCGTTGCTATAGCCTCATTGTTACCACTCATTCCACTGTTCTATCATTGTTTGCCGCGGATTGTCATCCAGTCTATTTTGTACGCCTTAAAAATTAGTGATTTAGATTTGCATTTAGATGGTGATCTGTTGAAATGAGGGATAGCTTCAAGCAAACACGAATTGCAAGGGTGAGAACTGTGTATTTCACGGGGGATAAAGCTGATGAATTTCCTTTTTATAAAGCTTTAGCATGTAAGGCAATAGTCATGAATATAGAATACGAGTCTGGGCAATTAATTCACGTATTGTACACTTGTATGTGGGAGGATAAGGAGGATTATTATTATATGCTGCCACTAACATATGTACGATACCATGATCTACATGTATATTGGAGCTTCAACATTTCAACAGTACAATATATAGGGTATTATATCGTTTCTCGAAGCTCTCATATCCGCTACAAAGACCATAGCGCTCGTAAGTGCCAGATCGCCA
The DNA here is from genome assembly GCA_032361205.1 of Pseudorimula midatlantica. NCBI lineage: Eukaryota > Metazoa > Mollusca > Gastropoda > Lepetellida > Lepetodrilidae > Pseudorimula > Pseudorimula midatlantica. The sequence continues at coordinate 2,948 of JAUTBR010022899.1, forward strand.
TGAATCGCTAGATCGCCATGAATCGCCAGATCGCCATGAATCGCCAGATCGCCATTAATCGCCAGATCGCTATGAAAGCTTCGTGAAACGATACCATGTACACTAAGAACACCGTAGTGTATGGTTAGTGAAAATAAATCGTTAATACCTATATCTCACTGATTGCTATTATTATATGATACAATATATGAAACGGAGCCACATCGAAGCTTTAAATCATAGTCACCCGAAATCTAGATGTGTGTGAAAATAATGTCTGATAGAGACTATATAGAGAATTATTTATGAAACATAACGTCAACATGCCACGGAACTTTCAATTTGGCAAATTACGTATAAATAATTATCAAACATGAAGATCTGTTGACTAATTACCTAATTTCATTGATCATCTGTTGAAAGCAATAACTGCTAGACTGGATTGAGAAGACAGCATTGAGAACACTATTGCCTTACTCCATGTTCCTCTGCGCGATGCTTATTAAATCTGATGGGTGTAGATAGATTAGATTAGCTAACCTGATCTGGGAGCTCGGGGCTTAATACATATGCAATATGCATGGTGGAGTCCGCTAGCTGTCGGGTCCTATCTGTGTCACATGCTACATGCTGTCAGGTCCTGTCTGTCCAATGGCTGCCTGCTGTCAGGTCCTGTCTGTCCAGACTGCCTGCTGTCAGGTCCTGTCTGTCCAATGGCTGCCTGCTGTCAGGTCCTGTCTGTCCAGGCTGGCTGCTGTCAGGTCCGGTCTGTGTCCAATATACATGCTACCAGGTCCTGTCTGTGTCACACATTACCTGCTACCAGGCCTTGTTCTGCCTAGGCTACCTGCTACCAGGTACTATAGTGTCCATGCTACCTGCTGTCAGGTCCAGCTGTCTGTGTCGCAGGCTACCTGCTACCAGGTCATACATATATATTACAGGCTATATCTGCTGTCTGGTCCTGTCAGAGTCCATGGTACCTGCTGTCAGGTCCTGTGTCCAATATACAGGCGGTCAGGTTCTGTATGTATCACAGGCTACCTGCTAACGGGCCCTGTTTATGCCCAGGCTACCATCTTCCAGGTCCTGTCTGTGTCACATGTTACCTGCTACCAGGTCCTGTCTGTGTCACATGTTACCTGCTACCAGGTCCTGTTCTGCCTAGGCTACCTGCTACCAGGTCCTATTGTGTCCAGGCGAACAGTTTCCAGGTCCTAGAGATAGCGGACACAACGCCGCACAAGCTAATATAACGATCGTGGCGACGTCACCATATGCCGCTCACGTTTACGTTGTCCCAGACGTCGAGTTAGATGCATGCATACTACTTGACTCACATTCACTAACCGCTTTCCGTCAGTTCTAATGTAAAAGGTAGACACATCTGGATCTGTATAAGAAGCGGTGTGAATGTAGTTACATTTATGAAAATGGAAAATCCCCACGCCATTTCATCATTACTTTCCAGGGAAAAGATAAATTGCATTTGTTTCTGGAAGTTGTGATGCATTTGCCATATGCAATAAACTAAACACTGTATGTACAACATATATACGTATGTGGACTAGCTGAGGACGTATATGTTGTACATACAGTGTTTAGTTTATTGCATATGTATGTACAACACATACACGTATGTGGAATAGCTGAGGACGTATGTGTTGTATTAATCAAGATACGGCGTGAAAAATATAAACCCGATCTATGAACATAAATAGGTGTAGGCATGTACTCGTGTTTAATATAACTTTCCCTACTTTATCAATGTGAATTAAATAACAAGCTGTAATATATACTATAGTACAAATCAAGTCCGAATTGGTGATTTATTAGTGTAATGGTATCACTCTTGGGTCTTATAGAATTTAATGATTAGTATTACTGTAGGTTATCTCCTGTCATCAGAGGTCATAAGCAGGCCATCAGAGATCGATGAAGAAGGCAGCCAACATCAATGTTTTCAAACGTCTTCAAAACCAAACGAAAACAAACTAACTAAAGGTATATATGTCAAATTACTATACAAGAACAGAAGTTGGTTTATGTACGGTTCTACAGGATATTAATTAGCAGTGAGGTCCTCTACTATACGCTACATATTGCTCTTGTGTCCTTGTTCCAAATGCCAATGCATCAGAAAGTGTAAGTTGTACTGTATAATCATATTAACTTGATGGTACTGTACACCTGCGGACGCTTCGTCTATAGAAGCTTGGTATAGTCTCCCAGTGTGTATACAGAACGTGATATCCATAGCACCTCGCGTAAGCTTAAAAGGACGAACTATGTCTCACTAATAAATCATTTACCTGTAGGCATATCTCACATATACTAGTTATAGATCTCGGCTTACTTTACAGATCGACTTCTATTTGTCTCTCACAATCCTAACTGGACACGGCATTGTCAGCACCACCCTGCGACCAGTTGTGGGTGCTAGATCCCCCAAATCTCAGGAATCCCATTCCTCAATATTATAAGACCTTAACCTCGTTTTACAATGCAGTGACATCTGACAGGTCGTGTACTAGCCCACGGGAGGTAGATTTCCTTTCAAGGTCTCTCCCCACGGAAACTGATCCGTGTTCTTTGCACGCGCCTGTGAATGCGTGCGCGTTCCGCTGTGACATTTACGGGTGTCATTCGTCAGAGGTGCTAGTTTCATTTATGGCTGCACCCCTCTGATAATGTCTCTGATAATGTCAATAGCATTGCGCTGCACTGGCAGGCTTCTCTTCACTGTCAATCATGCGGTGAAATGTATGTCTTGGATATGTAGCACGTTTACGATGTTGACTGTATAGTCGTGAAAACTCGATTAATTCGATGACATAACTAGTCACGTTAGTAACGGCGAGTACTAGTTTATTGGTCTAATCATTCTTTGACCTGTTAACAGCCTTAATAGCGAAATAGTGGAATACATCTAATAGTATTCAAAGTATTAATGTGATATTATCGTATTCAGAGAATTGTATTATATAAAGGTTATCATGTTCTGTACATAAGGTAGTGTGTGTGTATACGATATTGAGTATCAGCTTTCCTTATCAAATCAAGTGCTCACACTTCACGATAATTTCCAGGTAGGTCTTATTACAACGCGTAGGTATGATATATGAGACGATTTAGTATAATTGTGTCGTGTTACCAAATACCATAAAAAGCAAAGTGTACAATTATTAGTATGAAATGCATCTTGTTTAATAGTAATTGTATTTTGATACATGACATTAACATGGAATCAGTTTTCTATAAACCAGCATCATAAAATCGCCGATCAGTTTATGTATCGCTCTATGATACAGGAAGCTGGGGGTAGGCCTACATCAACAGTGAATTTGAGTATGTTTCCAATTGTTAATTAGTACAACTCACAGACATCATGTTAACGTTTCCTATAGCTAAATACTATCATATTACGGAATACCAAACTGATAACTGACACCACTGAAGATATGCTACTATTTCTCTTAACGAGCATTACTAACAGAATGTCGAATTAACTGTAAATATTAGCCGGAAAAGAATGTTTACAAGAATGTACTAGCACTGAAATAACGGGTCAGATTCATGAGATTAACTCGAAGGTCACTATGTAAACGGAAGTGAAGGTCAAGTCGTCAAAGTCTCCAAACACTAGCCTGACTCATAACATATATATCCCGTGTGACGGGCAATCGGTCGATATCACGGGGAATCAAAGCGATCATGATTACACGTTGAAATTATATTGCTATATGACGAACAGTTTGCATAACGTCTTACGACTGTCCCGGCGCTGACAAATAGCGAGCGTCGTGCTCTTCATGGTGAAATACCCTCACGGAGAACTATCATATCTTCACATGAGGTCTCATTAGTCCAGTGAAAGACAAGGGAAAGGAAAGATAATGACTCTTGACTCGGAGAAATAGAACCCCCTACTTTCAAGCTGAATGCTGATAGTAGCTTTATAGTGCCATAAAACTGCCCTAATTGACACAAACCACGTAGGAATATTTCGATCGAGGTGTGCGACCTAACCAAACGGGTCGCAGTTTTGATAACCTCGAGATGTCAAAGTCGTTAAAGATTGCCCATTGCAGTGACCAGATCCCCGTGCAGGGGGATACTGCCGATATTTCGTGGATAGTGGAGATACCAGTGGACCGCAGAACAACATTAAAGTGTCTCAGCTGCGCAGCTTCAACATGGTTGTTAACTAGGAAGGAATGTTGATTTTTGTTTTATCGAAGTGGTCGAATTCAGATGTAGCTCGTCTGATGGCCTTTTGGTCGAATCTGAGAAATGTGTGAATGCTTTAGTCCAGATACAATGCCACACATGGAGCGCGGTGATAAATAGTGCTTGGCAGATTTGTTAGCTGGTCTGGTCAAACATGTATACATGTATATATATATACCAGGAATACCGTTTACTGATTAGTATTATAACAGTCATACCGTACGGTACCTCAACGTTCACGGTACCACAATGTTCAATAATGGCTAACGGAATACGAATAAATTGAATACAAAGGAATTGTAGATCAATTCTATATACACAATCTTGCCAACACCGAACACCTATTTAGCTTTGATTGACGCTCTGAAGATTAGTTTGCACTTTCAAGTTGTTTCGCAAAATTTGATATTTCAATCATTAGCCATCTGGGTATCGTTTCATGAATCTCTCGAATCCACTAAGAGGCGATATAAGGCTCTCGTATCTGTCTTGTTTGCTAATACACAATAGATACGAGAGCTCTATGGTTTCTTTGTGAATACCAGAGTTTCACGAAATTATACCTTTGCCCTTATAGAGCACGCAATAATGTTGTGGACCAACATATGTTCTTGTACAAGTGAAGTAATAGATAGGGCTATAAAGGCATGATACCGTGTCTAGATAAGAAACGATATACTAGTACTTCACGTAAATAAAACATCCTTGAATAGTCGATTTTCTACCAGAGATAAGGCTAACTATATATCTAGTAGAATATATAATACTAGTATATTGATACTTACAACAAGTGAAGCCTAAACCTTTAGAGCAATGCTAAAGTTACCATTGATTTTCACAAGATGAAAAATACATGTATTTACAATCTAGTGTCACTTTACTGAGATTTCTTGAGATATGAGCGTTTTGAAATTGATATAAGTCTGTGTTTCCGGTATTTTGTATCTCCAATGATAGTGATCTGGGCTTCTACAAGGCAGTGTTCCCAATAAGTAATGTGCCTTGAAGCATATATCCCCCTAGGGGTGCCCTCTCTACCATGCACCCACACTGTCCAAACTTACATAAATTCCAGTATTATTTCCCCCCCATGCTCGTTATCAGTCGCCATTGAATTAAAGTGGGATTACCAGATTACGCAATAATTGATAAAACTTCTCAAATTTGTTTCTCATCAGTGGAAGTGGTGTCACGTCTTACAACGTCATTATCCCGGCGTCGTAACGATACCCTCTCAACAAAAGATGTCTTGTTCGATGGACCCAATGCCCGGGGGCTGATGATATCTGACGAGAAAAGGATATCGTGTGGTAAGCTGAAGTACAATGATGAGACAACGCAGGTAGGATTGTTCCGTGATCAGACCCCTTGGCTCGGTCCAGAACGTTTCGCGCCAATTTCCGTCTGTTGACTACGTTAGTCAAATATTGGCAGTGAGTTGGGGCTCGGGGTGGAGTGGTGTGGGGGGGGGGGGGGCGGCTTTAATTGTTCATTGAGACATTAGGTTAAGTCATCTGTAATTGGTCTTACGTGGTAAGCGCACTCAAATATATTGCAATATGTCACGATATCATATGTGCATGTCATCAAAATACGATTTATTTTATTTTGAGATTAGCATATGTCCACTGCAGCCTGGGGATCATCTATCAATTTTATCCACATTTCATATCAGATTCCAGATAAGATAACCATTAGCGTTCAATACCGCACGCAACAAGGTCGGGAGTATCTGCTCGGGTCATGCTTTCCTCCGCCAATGCTTAGTTCAACGTGCACAAGGTTATGTTCATGGTCGACAGACACCGGGTGATACAATCCCAGTTAAAACAATGAAACGACCCCAAAAATGCCATATTAATTTAATATGCTTGACATTAGATTATTCTTTATGAAGATCAAATGGGGTAAACGTTGCGAGGGGTAGGGTCTGCGTGGTGAACGACCCAATTGAAATAGTTGGCTGATCTCACAAGGGTAATGTCGTGCGTCACACGAGCCAAGGAATCCAACAAAGAGAATGTTAATTACACCGACCGCATCGATCATATATATTCATAGTTCTCATGCAACATTGGCATAATTTGCCCACCAAGTTCCCACATGTACATAATGGTGAAGTACAACATAACACAACTCAACTTTGAAAAGTTGGGGCGAGTTTTAAAAATATGGTCCTCTTTATTACCATGTGTAGACTATATAGTCTCAGAGGATGAAAGTAAACAGTTTAAATATACATAATATTGATTGGTATTATATTTATATGAAAGGAGGCGCTGAAAGTCTGTATCCTCTTATTCTCTAGACTTGCCTAAATCTACTCTAGGGTGATATTTTGAATAGGAGTATTTGGGTGAGAACAAGGTGTGGCACAGACTATATCATTTGGTTGGGCATATTGTGATTTCATGTTTCAGTACAGGTTTAAAGTTGTTTCTGAAATATAGATGACAATTAAATAATTATACAGTTCTTATCCATATAACGGGTAATTTATTTAATCACAAAACACGAAGTTTATTCTCTCAAAGTTCACGCTAAGGAGACATAGATATACAGTACAATATCAGATCTTTCATTATACATTATAAATAATGAATGATGTGGATGTGAAGTTCAGAATGTATTGATAAATCGTTTAACTCGTGTAGTAAGGCTGTTATTGGTAATGCAACTATCGCATGCCATTGGCCATTTTAAGCCACCAACTACAATTATTGCAAATTATAGACCTATAGTGAGGCATCGTGCCGTGTGGTGACATGGAAGCTGGTCGCGTCTCTCGAGGAAACTTCCGGTATGAACAGTTGACTTATGGAGGAGATACTACTCATTAAAACAAGAATCTATCGGACCTCAGCAGTGTTAAAGGAACATCAGGTTCAATCCGATCACGCCGAGACATGCAGAATCTTTCCTAAGTTCTTATCTTTCTGACAGTTTTCGTATTGCTTTGTAATTTCTCTGCAATCTACATTTCCACAATCGGTGATTATTTGAACATAACGTCTGCATTATGTTAAACCCTGTGAGATCAAAGTGGATGCAAATTGTTGGGTGTGCGTCCTCAACTAGCAACAGTGTATCGGGTTGCCAATGGTCCGGCCATTTTGACCAATTGGGTGTTTAGTTCTCATTGCGAACCTGGTAGAAATTAAAGGGTAAGACTGGTAAGATTATTGCCCGCGCTTAGTTGGGATTACTGGTAAGTGTACACATAAACATCGCTCATCCTGTAAATGCGACTTTAATTACGGGGTCGGACAGTCAACTCGTTGACGATTTCCAGTTGTAACCATGTATTACTAGATATTAAGGTAAACGTTCTCAACTTCGTGTAGTTAAAGGGTGTAATTCTAGTTTGTTTCCCGCTATGTGGCCAAGGGTTCAATTATATCGGCGACTTTTGTGATAAACTGCAATGTCATGGCAAGCGATTACGACCATTGCCATGCATTATCATTGCCATGCATTTACATTGATTTTACATTTACATGTACAGTGTAGTATACATTGACATAATTTACATTGACTTTACATTTACATGCAGTTTACATTGACTTTACATTGTCATTAACATGTGGTTTACAATGATTTTATATATATATGGAGTTTACATTGACTTTACATTTACATGGAGCTTGCATTGACTTTAAATTGGCATGTAGTTTACATTGACTTATTATGTATAATTATGGAGTTTATATTGACTTTACATCGATATGTAGCTTACAATGACTTTACATCGACATGTAGCTTACAATGACTTTACATCGACATGTAGCTTACAATTACTTCACATTTACATGACATTTGCATTGACTATACATTGACATGAATTTACATTGACATGTAAATATCTTTTACACTAGCATGTAGTTTACATTAACATTAGTTTACAATGACTTTTACATAGATATGGAGTTTAATATTAACTTGCCATGTTCGTGGCCAGATGAATACTAAACGACAAGTACCCCCAGGATTTATACTGTTCGCAATAATTAGTCGAGCGGCAAGCATCACGTACGGATTCAGTTACGTTCTGTTGTAGTGTAGATTAGTTGACTTCCAATGCCATAGCTTTTGTATGGTATTAGTTGTTTCAATGTCGTAATGCTTTCAAATGTGTTCAATGCTATCAGTATTTAGGTATCAGAATTAACGATATCTCAGAGTTATCCTCCCTTTGAATCCCAGTTCGTGTGATGTACATACATTAGTTGTCAGGATAATATTGTTGCAAGTCTTTTATTCGCTCAGCTGAATCGATTAGAAGCCATTATCCTCGCTAAAGCTTCATTAAAATGGCAATTTATCTCAAAGGGACGCAGATATGACATACACGCTAAGCAGTAATCTCAGGAAAACATTGACGAACTTTAAGATATTTTTAAAATTAGGTAATGCGTTAGATAAACTTAGATAAGATTGGTTTGTCCGGGGGAAAGCTTATGTCAGGTTGCCAGGAAATGGTACGAGATGCGAAGATCTGTAAGAAGTTTATGTTCATGGCGGGTTTCATTGGCTCGGCAACAGCTCCTATATAACCGGATCAACAATCACTTGATTCAAAATGCCTCGAAAATTAAGAAATGTTAATATTTTTAATTCATCGTATGTATGAAGATATAGTTTCCTTTATGCAATTCGCACTCGAAGAAGAAGAAAAAGTATAAGAAAGTAAAAGTAAAAGAAGAAACATAAGAAAGATTAAATTTTATTGAAGTTGTCTATAGCACATGTTCCCGTACATATTTGGCATACTAAGATATATTTCAGCTTAAAGAGAAAAAGTAGCCAGCATAACTAGGCTTATTAGACACTATTGTTCGCATACGGGTTTTACTAAGTTGGCATCACTCGTATCCAGTCTTCACTGTCAAACAAATGAGCATACTTAACGGTAACATATGTAAAAAGTCATACACTTTAAACATTGTGGAAAGAGATAAATGTCAAAGAATAGAAAACACTTTTTTTTCTAGTATATTATGGCTCTTGGCCAAACATTGGTCAAATCCAGTGATATATATTTATAGATAACGCAGGAATTCTCGGCACGACATTAGTGATTACTGTCGAAGTCATTAGCATGTAGATATATACGTGAACTTTCAGATCAAAGCCATGATAGGTGGACGTACATCGTTCAGGTGTGAGAACATACATGGCTATACATATGTAGTGCGCTGAGGCAGATACACCTGAATGCTTTCTCTTAATATAAGGAAGATATCTTACGATAACAATTAATGTTTATATCAATAGACTAGCGAGCAGGAAAATAAGGTGTGTGTGTGTGTGTGTGTGTGTGTGTGTGTGAGAGAGAGAGAGAGAGAGAGAGAGAGAGAGAGAGAGAGAGA
>JAUTBR010023121.1:0-12514 GCA_032361205.1 Pseudorimula midatlantica
AAAATTCTCCTCGAAAAGCACATGTCATTAATCCAACTGGACCTCTGTAGACAGAAAAGACATCACTGTGTTTGAATCTGCTGACATTTTACGTATCTTGTCTGAATAATCCACCAGCACGTTTCAAAATCGTTATTTGCAGTTTTCAAACCGGAAATTAATTAAACAGGTCTGTTGAAGTGAAAAGTCGAACTCTAAAACGAAACAGATTAAACTGTAACAAACATTTCCAGATGTAAGCACGGTGGCAATGTTAAAACTAATTCGTTTTAGAGTCTGCTGCAATGAACGTATTGATCCGCCATCTTAGTTATTATCTCCCGCAAGATTATCTCCCTTTGTTATATTGCTTTTGAAAAACGTGCTATTTTACGTTGGCTTCCTTCAATTTGGTTGAATCAACGTAAACTATTGCATTTTTCACAAGAACATTGTTTCTTTCAGACTTTAATAAATGCGCACCAGTATAAATTTGTTGTAATGCCATGGGCATGTAATACATCGAATGCGGTATAACTACTAGTATTAACATATACAGCAGAGTTCCACTTAGGTTTCAATTTTTGAGAGTCCTGGGAACGCATGTTGATATACTTATCAACAATTTATTTTAATAAAGTGCATCCAAACTTGCATTTTTTTCGTATGGAACGCAGGATTGGTTCGACTAATTAGATCAAACAATTTGACATGGAGACAGATATGGAGAAAATATCAAGTTTTGACTGACTGGTTTTGAAATTTTATTATCAGTTTTATATAGCATAATAGTATTCAGGGGTAGATACTAACCAAAAGTTGCAAGTAGCCAGCATGGGTAGTACAACCTGGTAAATAATATTTTGTGGTAGTAGAATAAGTCCTACCCTAGTTACATATATACTATAACATATATATATAGTACCCTACTTAACAAACATATCTTGTTGTTGAATAATGGATATTTTGTCAACCATAGTATGTTAAAAATGTTAGAAGTATGGATGGGGTATTCCTGACATCCTGTAGATCTTGAGTGATTTGTGTTCTTTTTGTGATCAATCATTAATCGATCACTTTTTATGATCAATCATTAATCGATCATCGGTTGGTTGTATGAAGTGATGATTGATCATGAAATTTTAACCAATTCCCAATACTAAGCACTACCTTGGTGTCTACCCATGGTATTACCGGCTTCGTGGCATAATGGTTAGAGCGTCGGCCCGGAGTGCGGAAAGTCTGTGGTTCGATCCCCGGTCGCGTCATACCAAAAGACGTTAAAGGGTGGTACTTGTGGTTTCCCTGCTTGGCCCTCAGCATTAAAGGGGTAACTCAAGGACTGGCCAGCTCGGAGTCAGTATACTGTGTCTTAGTGGGGTATCATTGTACTATCTGCGAAGTGATCTTCTAAGTGAACTAGCACTATAAAAACTGGTGGAAATCCAGACTGGTCGAGCAGTACATACGCATGCATCATGATATTAGTGAAAGATTCTAGAAAGTGACTTTTAAACCCCAAATGAACCAACCAAACCCGTGGTATTGCACCATTTTGTACTGTTTACAGTAATATGACATATTTTTGCTTGCAGATACCCTTGATGGTGGTGTAAATGGCAACATGCAAGGCATGTCTATGGGGCAGATGGGCCAAATGAACCATCCTCCTGACATCAAACCAGATATCTCGACACTGACATCCCCGACTAGCACTCACGGAGGCTTCTATGGGTTTGGCCACGGTATGGGCATGCCGTCTTCAACACAGCCCCCCACTGGCCACCCGGGACCAATGCACTCGCCTCCACTACATTCACCCACATCGTCTATGGGATCACCCCTGGGGTCTCCACCCATGCTGTCACTGGGAAGGCCATCCCCTTCACCCCCTGGCATGGGAATGGCTCATTCCTCATGTTCATCACTCACCAACAAACATATTTGTGCTATCTGTGGCGATAGGGCTTCTGGGAAACACTATGGGGTATACAGGTGAATAAAAATGGTCATTATTCAGATATTTTTAAAACTGTTTACAAGACTTCATGAACCTGAGAATAGATCTGAAGATAGATCTATCTGAAGAGAATAGAACCTTTATTGTAAGTTAGTAAACAAGATCAATATTTGCTACATGTAACCGTGGCCAGTGGCGTTCATTGGCTGCTATGAAGGATGTCTATACCATGACGTTTCATTTCACGTCGCAATGGGAAATTGTTGGCCGTGTGTCGCCGCGTAGCGCATTTGGATGTTTGACTAGTTTATGTCACCAGATTTGTCAGCTTGTAATTCCTATTAACTGTTTTAAATCATGGCATAATAAGTTCTATAATGGTAGATTTATTTATAGAAATTGTTACAAATATGTGGAACTATGTGTTGCCAATTCATGCAGTCTCAAAGATCCTGAAAGGCGTGTTTATGTTGAAAAGCTAGATATAGCTTGAATGCCATACAGCAGACTGCGTGGTTAACAAGTGCATATTTGAATGGTACTGTTTGTATTCAGAACAATTACAGAACATATATTTCTGACATTACTTTAACATACAATTTCAGTTGTGAGGGTTGCAAGGGATTCTTCAAAAGAACAGTTCGGAAGGAGTTGACATATGCTTGTCGTGATGATAAGAACTGCATGATTGACAAAAGACAACGAAACCGATGTCAGTACTGCCGTTACATGAAGTGTCTGGCGATGGGAATGAAAAGAGAAGGTATGTTCATCCAGAAAGGGATTCGTATCTAATCTTTTATTGTTATTCATACTTAATGAGGTTTATTAGATGGTTGTATTTGTACTCATCGGAATAGCTAACCAGCAGCCTGATGATGGATTATACCAAGCATGTATTTTTGAATTTTCGGTCTAAATTCACCTATGCATGGCGCATGCTCAATTGTAATTCCATCCTACCACTGCCAGTAGCACGTCTGTGAAGTCAGTTGGTACTGTATGGTTATGTTCAATGAACTGATCTTTAGCTGGGGTTATTCCCCACGTCGACTCACATCATTAGCTCTATTGGCAGCGGTGCAGGAGGAGCGACAACGGGTGAAGGAGAAGGGAGAGGAAGTGGAGAGCACGAGTGGCGCCAACAACGACATGCCCACGGAGCAGATCCTAGAAGCAGAACTGGCAGTGCAGCCCAAGATTGACACGTATATAGATACACAGGTGAGACACATTTTAACAATAACCCACGAGGTAAGAGAGGGTACAGATTGTCTTTCCAGAGTGAAATTAATTCATGCGATATGGGTTGCAACCTAACAGATTTTAAAATTATTTTGTTTAGTATAGCTGCTAGCTCAACACAGGGATCGAAATTAACACTAGTCCTCTAGCCCGGGCCATTTCTCCCAATGCTAAAGGTATCCTAAGGACTAGTAGAAATTCATAACATTTGTTATTTGTATCACCATTCGGGCTAGTAAGTTTTAAAGTTAGTTTCGATCGCTGTCAACACAATCTATCTTTATGCTTGTCATTTCAGAAGGATCCTGTGACAAATATTTGTCAGGCTGCAGACAAACAGCTGTTTACTCTGGTTGAGTGGGCTAAGCGTATCCCACATTTCACAGAACTACCACTAGAGGATCAGGTGATCTTACTTCGAGCTGGTAAGTATTGTCTTTTAAAGGCATACTATCACAGTTGAGAGCGTATTTATTCAGCACGAACACAATCTTTTTGTCTCTGTCCCATTGTTGGAAGTTGATATTTAGGAATGTTCCCATACACGTGCGTTAAAATACGTCAAAATCTGACCAATCGCGATGTTTCTTCTGGCAAGCTACGGTTTTATGTAGCATATTCTCATTGGTCAACATGCTGTCGTCTTCAGTATGTCGTCAGCTTGACTGGCAGAGGGTCCAGGGGTGGCACACATTTACCAGACCTGCCTACCTATCCTATTTTGCAGGTTTTTTCCCCCCATAGAACTTTAAAATACGCCCCTAAACCGTTTACATATTTTGGGTAGTTTTACACCCTTTTAATTTTCACCCAAATGTCTATCTATATTATATGACAATTTGTAGAATATATGTAAGAACTATTCTGGGGGGAATATTTTATAGAACCTGTTTTATGCAAAGGAAGTATTAATCCTTCATCTTCATGAAATACAATTAATGTTGTAATCTCTCGTAACTCCTGAATTATTGTCTATATTTTCCACGTTTCAGGTTGGAATGAGCTTCTGATTGCTGGCTTCTCCCACCGCTCAATTGCAGTCAAAGATGGTATTCTGCTAGCAACCGGTCTCCATGTGCATCGCAGCTCTGCCCATCAAGCTGGAGTGGGAACCATATTCGACCGAGTTCTCACCGAGTTGGTGGCGAAAATGAGGGAGATGAAGATGGACAAGACAGAACTGGGATGTCTTCGAGCTATAGTGCTGTTCAATCCCGGTTGGTTTCTTAAGTTGAAATAATTATGTTTACGTCATGGCTCGACCATTTGAACGGCCAGTTTGGATAATATTCATTATTATTATGTAGTTAATGCAGAAGGAGATGGTCTCTCATAATTTCGAGGCTCAGATAATAGCCTCATTGCGACAACAGGCCAGATGCTAAGCCTGACGATAATGAGAGAGACCAGGCTCTAAGAGTATTAACTGTTTTATGTTGTAGCTTCAAAATTACGTTCTATAATGTTAATTTTATGTACACAAAGAGAAAAAGTTAAGCACCCAATATAACATAGTGTTGCACATAATATAGTGTACATTTTTCATACACAAAAAAATGTCCTTATTAGATATGCAAAGAGCACTTTTAATATCATCCAGGTTTATAATAAGCCCCCCTCTGTATCCACAACTGTATATAATATATGTCCTTATTACACAGTATATAATATATGTCCTTATTACACAGTACCGTATGTTGGATGTCACATTTCTAGTTACAATATCAAACTTGACATTTCAGATGCGAAAAGCTTGGTAGCAGTTCAAGAAGTTGAGCAACTCCGAGAAAAAGTTTATGCTTCATTGGAAGAATATTGCAAGACCCGGTACACAGACGAACCAGGCCGATTTGCCAAACTACTACTCAGGTTGCCTGCACTTCGCAGCATTGGACTCAAATGCCTTGAGCACTTGTTCTTCTTTAAATTAATTGGTGACACCCCTATTGACACTTTCCTGATGGAAATGTTGGAGAATCCCAGCCCAGCCACATAGTCGCACAAGAGGAATTATTGCTGTCGAGCTTGCTGCCATAATACCCGAGAGGAAAACCACCCTCATTCAAACTCGGCAACAACAAAAGACAATATTGTTCAGTTGACATAAAACCATCCCAGTGCAGTCTGAGGATCTTTTATGGCCTGGCTATGGATCTGATAGCACATAGACAATCACTGGTACATGGTGCCATGTGGAATGAGGATCATTCATCATTATCTATGTCAAAAAGTATAGTGTTCTTAGTGAAGGATGACTTGTATTTGACATTATTACGATTGTTTTGGTTTGGTATGTCTAGGGAGTTTGGTATGTCTAGGGAATTTGTCACCATATTTCCAACCTTCATAAGTGACTGTGTGCAGAAATGGCTGAGCCGATTGAAGTGCACAACATCACTCTAAAATTGCTCTCTTGCTTACAAATTGAAGGAAATATGTTCTGTGTATTTTACATGTGTATGTCATGCATAGTGAGTATATTATGCTATTGTAACGTAACTTGTCTTAACGATTATCTGCAAATTATTTTACTTGTTAGGCCATAGTAATTTGATTTCATTTTCACAGATGTTATCATAAATTACAGCAAAAGTTAAATATCTAATTTGACTAGTTTGTTGGTCTAAAAAATAAATCTGAATATATTTATCAATTGTGAAAAGTTGGAAACTTTACTGTGTTCGTTATCACCAGATCACTGATGCGGATGTTCCATTAGAGTGTAGATTCTCTCATTCGACACCAACAGTTCACAGATGTCAGGACTTGTGAATACCCCCCACACAAATAATGCACAAAAATCGCTTCCACGGATCTAAGCTAGAGAATAAATTAACTATAGTTTGGCATGAAATGCATTGACACCCCTATTTCGTAGATTATCTCGATAAATACTTCATGGAATGAAAAACAAAACAAAAACACTTTAATTTTCTTATTTTATTTGCCCTATTAATCAAAATTTTAAATATTACACTAGTAATAAAAAATCTGGTTATATATTATGATCACGAAATATTTTTAGTAAGTATTATTTTATGCAGATGGGTGAAGTTTTAAAGAAGGAACAGGCAAATTATGCTAAATTTGCATGTGCGAAGAAGAGCTGACTGGTGTCTCTGGAAAAAGGTTTACACAGAAACTGCCTGTATCGCATGTTAAAGGCATACTATCACAGTTGATAGACCTGTATAATGGACAAATGAATTTCGATCTGAGACTAATTACGCTTGATTTATCCACCCAAAAGTTGTTATTTACTAATGTACTGTTAGTCCCCAGTACTTGATAGTTATCAAAATATTAATATTTTATTTGAATAAAGGGAACGTTCCGCTAAATATCTTGTCTTTGATGCATCAACTGATCTATGAAGGATATTGCAAGCAAATGTTGCTGTTACATGTTATATTTTAGTTGTACCACTTTGAGATATGTCCCCATGCATTGATATACTGGTAGTGAAGCAAATACAAATATGACCATATTCCGGGTGTCTATTGGGCGGAGTGGGGGTTGCAATGGAATTTTGTCTACCATACAGCTGTGGAAAGGTTTTTGGAAGTACAAACATGATTTTATGTACCGTATATCAAGTGAATGTACTTTGCAGTTGTAGCTAAGAACTATTCCAAAACAACCACAAATATCTGTGATATTATGCCTTTAATTTGCACACAAAAGTGCACATTATGCCTCTAAAAATGTAATCAACTCAAATGTATTTAAAGCCACACATCATAATAATAAATGTATGTAAAGACAGGGGTGTTCTGAACACAAAGTGTCCATTATATGCTGTATAGCCTAAAACTCGCATTTTGATCATCATCCAAATGGGTGAAAGATTCCTGCAGTGACGTTAAAACTCACTCGCTCATTTTCGTCAATTGAAATGGGTAGGCGGCAGACTGTCACTGATATCTGACCTTGCCTATACGTCTATCAGACTTGTGGCAGCCTGAGGTTAATATGTACACGATGTACAAGGAACCCTGTTATTAAAACCAACAACACGTAATGGCAATGCCAATGAAATGTATAACTTTGATCAGTGTTAATAAGGAGCTTTTTAAAAATAGATGGCAAAATTTATATACACTAGGGTTTTTATAATACCTCTTAGGTATGTATGATTTTCGTTGGTTTATTACATATGGGCATTTAAGAATATAGTGGTATTCATCGCCGATTTCATTGGTATTTCACATTTACTAAGCAACTTCAACTGGTAATTTATGACGAGAAGTTCTAAACAAGGAGTAATTTTAAAGCTGAAGAAAATGGAACTTGTAGTGGTTGTGGAAACATTTCCAGTAGAAGGATTACGGTAATGTGAAAACAATAGCTGTGTACCTGTACCAACAGGCCCTCGTGTACTCACTACTAACTGTACAGTTATTACTTAAATAAAACATTACAAAGCTGTTAGGAATGAAACAACACGAAAGTACTACGAAACGATTCTGGAAACGACCCGAAACAAGCACAAAATGACAGGTGCAAAACAATCCCAAATTATGTAGCACAAAATGACTTTGAGGAACTGGTTTTGATGCGAAACCCACACGCCTGAGTATACCCCCAAAGAGATTGTCTTACTCTCATACCGTATTTCAGTTTACCGTTATTAGCATTTCATTTGCAATTTGGTGCTTTTGTAATGCACAGTAAAAGAGATAACTGCTGGTCTTGCTCATTGTATCTGCCTAATATTGTCACTTGTTTATTGTTTGTTGTAAGTGTGTGTATATATGATTGGTATCCCCTTTTAATTACATTTTTATGTGTAAATCGGCTACATCTGAGGTACATTCAAGATAGAATACAAACAATACACCATGCTACAATACTTTTCTCAACATGTAGTAGTTAGTAGGAAAATGACAGGAAATCGAGTTGCGCATGCGTCCAGTCCGTTCGCTTCATGCTTTGCGTTTTCCTACAAAACACTACGGGGTCAATACCCGTAGTGAAAAGTATTAATAGGTATTACTACACGTGCTGGCTGAATGGCTTCTGTAGCAATACATATTGCAGCATGTCGATATGTATTGGATCTTGAACGAATCCCTGATGCATTGCAATGTAATCGAATTAATGCAGTTAATTTCCATTGTAATGTTTGCGTGCAGATTATATCTCATGTAATCAGGTCCAGGTACAACAGCAAATTAGTGTATCCCCACAAATGACCATACCACCTGCAGATTACTAGAAAAATAGTTACTTCCAAGGGAGGTAATATATATGTCTGAGTATGCCATAGTATAGTAATAGTACTGTACTGTCTAATACAAATTTAGTAAAGAAATGTGGACAATATTCATCCTTATATGCTAGCATCGTAGTTTGTGGTGCTAACTTATAAATACGTCTAATATATATAATACATGTATATCGAATAAACTTACGCTGATGACAACAGAGAAATATTATCATTAGTTATGAAATTTGCATTAGTTCAATATATACCAACTCCACATGCCTTCTAAAATAAAAGTCTATGAAAGCTAATATAGTTCTTGTCCTGAGCACCAAAACTTGCTCCACGATTTCTTTGTGATATGCGTTGTTTGGCCGCTCACCTATGTCATGTGGGCTACCCATACGGTTGATTTTGGAGTGCGTTGCATTTATATAAATTATACGGTACTAGTCGTACTTGTTCTTTAACAGGATACCACCCAATCTCCCCTCACAGACTTCATTGGTCAAGCAATTATGTATGCATATTATTGTATAGGCTTATAGGCTGCCATATACATGAAAAAGCATGGTGTAATGTAAACTAACGAGTAAATGTAGCTATAGCTAAATGTAGCTATGGTCGGTATAAAAAGCAGTGTATAAAACTCCAGCAATCTCCCTGCCAGACATGAAGACTAGTAAGTCTTGAGAAGTTGCCCGTCCTCATACATGTTGGCCAGTGATCGATGATATACTAGTACATCTTGGGTGGGGGGAAAAGAGAAGAAAGTAACACGACATGCGGGCATGCAAGGGCAAAACGTTACCAGTCATCGCCCCACTACGGGTTATTTTCGGCTCAAATTTGCATTTGTATGCGATTTTACTGTGTAAAACATTTATTAAGTGAACTGCATTACTAAAAATCGGAACCTATCGACAATAATACTGAATCATGACATTTCAGCTCCCTGGCCATCATATATTATGATATCTTGCCTAACTCGATAGACTACCAAAGTATGGAACACCGAGATCAAAGAGATGCGGTTGGCACTGATAGTCCAATCTGATTCGCTCCAACATGTATAAGCTCCACCTACTTTTCACTCAAACAATACTATGTCAGCAAGTACTATAGTTTGGCATGAAATACATTGACACCCCCTATTTCGTAGATTATCTCGCTAGTAAGTACTTTATGGAATGAAAAACATAAAAACTTCATTAATAAAAAATGGTGCACCAGTAATAAAACAATTTATATAACAATCACCAAATATTTGGACTAAGTATTATTTTATGCAGAGGGACGATGTTCGAAAGAAGGAACGGGTAAAAAGAGTCGATTTGCATATGCGCATGCTCTTCTTCACGTACCTGCATATGCAAATGCAGCCTATTTGCCTGTTCCTTCTTTCGAGCATCGCCCCTCTGCATAAAATAATGCTTAGTCCAAATATTTGGTGATCCAACACTGTCAGATTTTGGTTACGGAAAATGAAGTAGGGGTGTCAATGCATTTCATACCAAACTATATAGTTGGTACTGTCACTGATTCCATACAGGGATGTCATACAATAACGAGAACGTTTTCTCTTGAATAGATACAAAGGCTTTCATCTGATTATGGCATATCTGTTGGACATCCAATCCCAAACTTAGTATTCATATCGCTCACGAACTTCTACAGGGAATGTATCGCCATTTGGGATGTCGTGATCAAATTGGACATGGGAGACAACTCGCTCTGCCGACAGGGGGTAAATCTGAGCGCCAGGAAAATGGTAACATGATGGGAAGGGTTATATCATGGTGAAGCTCGGAATTGTTCCCTTTCCTGGCACTGTTATGGATCTCTGACACAGCGAGAAGCGTTTCTTTACGAAAACATAGTCTTGTCATTATCGTCTGTTTCTCAATGTTCTACACTTTAATGTTTTCTTTTCTTGCATTTCTAATTTGTGATCTTATTGTTAATTAATAATGTAGTCGTCACCTATGGGTGAAAGATTCCCGCTGTGACGTTAAACAATAATTCATTCATTCATTCATTCTTTACGAAAAATGTCCGTTTCTTGACGAGCAGTACCAGTTTCTTTTCTATGATCAGCTTCTTTACAACGGCTGTCGAGGTTTCAGCAAAAGAAAATGGTAACCGCTTACATTTTCACAACCAAAATAAGCTTTATCTCTCGATCTACTACAGCTAATTAGCTATTTTATGGTTTTAAAACTTAATCAGAAATACCAAAAGAACAAATACATATCAATAGTGAATGGTTATGAGTTTTAATGATTAATGTAACAGTTTCTTGCCGATATATCTCACTAATTATCAACATTTTATTTTAAATATAACAATACCATACTCTAAAAAAGAATCCTGACACTTTAAAAATTATTAGTATTATTAGTATCTACTACAGCTAATTAGCTATTTTATGGTTTTAAAACTTAATCAGAAATACCAAAAGAACAAATACATATCAATAGTGAATGGTTATGAGTTTTAATGATTAATGTAACAGTTTCTTGCCGATATATCTCACTAATTATCAACATTTTATTTTAAATATAACAATACCATACTCTAAAAAAGAATCCTGACACTTTAAAAATTATTAGTATTATTGTTATAAAAGAATGCATATTCCATTAAAAAAAATACATTAGCCTTCTTCAAGTGCCCGCGTGCTTGGTGTAATTAATTGCAACGATGTCCTATACCTTGCGTCAGCATGGTCATACTACAGTATTTCCTCTGTTAAATATTGTTTGTGTATATTTAACTCCATAATTATGTTGCATTGGACGTGGCCTACCAAGCTACTACAGGAACTACGGTAGGCCTACGTCATTTGATCGATTGCACATAGGTATGCAATCAGCTGGCAATAGTAGGATACATATACGAATACGGTTAACCGCTAGAGGTTGTATTCGAGGGCCATGTTGGAGTGTTCAGTGTTCCGTTTTCAATATAGTATAGCACATTGATTATAAAAATGCGGAGCGAATCGAACAAACTTTTATCATAATTCGGTCATTGCATAGTAGGCCTACTTTTTCCTTTCATCTATTCGAAACTGAATGTAGTAGGTGAATGTTCCTTTGCTAAAAGTAGTGTAGCTTGAACGCGCCTTAGATCTATGAGCTATGTCACTCAAACACACCATAGTTACCCGATTACTGTTATGCTGAATAATCATAACAAACGGAATATAAATAGTAATTGTTGACTGGTAGTCCTTACACAGCGTCGCTTCGAACCGTGAAGGCAGGTGGTCATTGCTCAGCATGGTCCATACCCAGAGTATGAACCATATACAAGCGAGGTCCGCCAACTTGATGTAGCATTCTCATCAAGAGCTTGAATGATTCGGGTGGCGTGTCAGCCGCTTACTTCTGCAACAACGTACAACAACACAGCATTGCGATAACAGCATGGGCCCGGGGTGCCTCCGCGTATCCTGGGCCCAGGGGCCGGGTGGAAATGGCGTTGACACGTCGGTTGAATTCTACCTGGTTACCCTGATATCCGCTGAGCAGAACACAAGTGATATCAACCCGGGTCCTGGGGCTAGGCGTTCAATAGTAGCGGCCTCGCAATCGCACCCTCGGGTGCGCTAGAAGGTTGAGCGCCGAAACCTCGGGACCCCCCAGGGGAACAAGATCTGTGGGTGCGGTCATATTGCTACTGCCCCCCAGTCTTGTGCTTTTGGGGGACAATTGTCATCAGATCTGTGAAACAACGTAGGCCTACGTACCGTACCATCTTGAGGACTGTTATTGCATTGTTTAATATGTGCCTTGTTATTAGAGAAGGTTTGTATGTAGCCCACATTGTATCGAAACCAGGTAGAACACCGATAATTAGCATAATGTTATACGAACAACGAAGAATTTCCAAACGTCCTTACCAGGCTCCAACTATTGGAAGAAGATTGACACCAACATCGTTGCCGAGTTTCGAGATTAATTTTAGTAGACAGCTTCCCCTGAAAGTTGAGTAGGGGCCTACATATCAAATATGTCCCTGATGGGTGTGTGTGTGTGTGTATGTGTGTGTGTGTGTGTGTGTGTGTGTATATATGTGTGTGTGTGTGTGTGTGTGTGTGTGTGTGTGTGTGTGTGTGT
>JAUTBR010023343.1:0-14339 GCA_032361205.1 Pseudorimula midatlantica
GGCTTCATGTGATGTACTTTTAGTCTCCTTAATAAGATTCCAGTATCTTTAATACATATTCAAAATTCCACCCCGATAACCAAATATAAAGCTTGAGATACCTTTGTGTAGTTACTGCAAATGTAAAATACAATATTTCAATCTAGACATTGAGATTTCTGTGTAAATATTTGCCAAACACTCCGCCATTATGCAGACTGTGGGCAATACTATGTAAACACTGGATTGAGAGTCTTCCATGGAGTCTGTACAATGGTAATATGCAGCTTACAGCTCAACATCAAACGTTTTTAGTATTGAAAACTTCCCAAAACAATCGTTGGTTTGATGGAAAGATCTGGGTTGATCAGCCGTGCAGTCTGGTACTGGTGCAATCTCCACTTCATAATCTGTACATAATCCATGCATTACAAGCCGGAGTTGACGTTCGGTATAGAAGACCGGCAGCACTATTTGGCCAGGCCGGCCATCAATGGGCTGCCATGAAAGGTGTGTGTTTGTGTAAGGGTGGTTTGAAGGTGATCAATTCGGGTGCGTGCTCTCGGTAAAATGAAACCGTGCGAGCAGTGCCCTATTTACTGCACAATGGGCGACTAGATAGGTTTTAGAATAGCTGGAAATAATTTCTTGAGCCATTGTCACTACTTTTTATGAAGGATTTGATTTCAACTCAGAAATATTTTTGGAATGACACGAGTACACATTGAATTATGCAGACAGGTTTTGTTCAATGGTCATGTCAAGGGGAACAACACTGATCATTCTAATAATTTCCCTTTACCCTCTATTTGTAGAGGTCTGTTTAATCTTGTGCATTTAGAGATCATCATGTATGTACAGTGTGCAGCAGCCACATGAACAAGCGTGCTTACTAAAGTATGCTTTACACAGGGGGAAGACCCAGTTGGTTGAGCTGTACATACCAAATTGTGAATTACTTAAAGAAACACGAGATGCATCATACAATGTGTTATTAGGGCAATGCTTGCAATGTGTAATGTTACTGTAGATAAATTGTGGGTGGGTGGGTGGTATGAATAACCCCCGGTTATAGAAGGCTGCTTGTTCACGTCTAATCTTGCTGTGCTAAGGTGGCACTCCATGTTAGTTAGGGATGATTGTTGCAGATGCATCTGTACCTGCCACTGCTTGTCAATCCTACTACCACTTCTAGGTATTCGTTCCGTTCTACTCTTATTAGTTTCCTGACACTGAAATACTATTAGAAATAACCAAAAATATACCAACTTCTTTTGAAGTGTGTGATGGATCTATTACCATTTGTATTTGTTTATATTCTTACCAATTATGATTTAATTTTTAGAAGTGCAATGCATGTATTAGATAATGAAATAATTAAGAGCATATGTCCTGAAGCTAATTTGATTCAACATCTGGAGAAATAAATCTCCAGAAAAGGCTGCTCTGGGCCTAATTCTATTCCAACTTGGACAGATGTAGCATCTACATGGGATTACTAGATACCTTCCCTTTTCTTCAACTTTTCCATTTCAACTTGTTTCATACTACAAATGCAAGTTAAAATTGTGACCATCTGGATATATACATCTAGATTAACGGGGACATTTTGTTCAGATGTGACAGTTCTAATCAAATTGTGCCCTGTAGAATTTAAGGTATGCTGTAGTGTAGCTTCTTTTTTTCCACTTGATGGATTTAGTGGGTCAGGGAGATGTTTCTTCCTTGACAAGAGCTGTAATTGAAATGGTACAGACATACTGTGGAGTTTTGTTTCAGGGCATCTTACATTGACACAGATAGGGAGGTCCTAGGCTGTCGTAGGCGTGTACACGCTGTAATATTTTACGCAGCTAAAAAAACTGACATGTCATCCTAGACATTTTGACAAGATAAGATCCAGCTTTCTTGGCCATGTATTCAAAGTGGGCGCTAGTGTTGTGTGCTAGACTACCATGACTGACGAAGCCATTAGATGTAATAACAACTATAGGCTACTATACTATGATTGCACTCTTATTGCAGGTTGCTGGGTATGAGCTACTTTAGATATTAAGTAACATACTTTCCTAAATTATTGATGGATTATTTAATTAACTGATCACACCATCAGTGTTGCTAGTTAAGCTATATTCTGTATATTCCTTCTTTTTTATTCTCCGACTTCCCAGGAGGTTGTAATTTTGTTTATATCAGAAATGAGTAGGTGCATGTGTTCTTTAACAGTACAGTATGTACCAACTATA
Organism: Pseudorimula midatlantica; assembly: GCA_032361205.1. Taxonomy (NCBI): domain Eukaryota; kingdom Metazoa; phylum Mollusca; class Gastropoda; order Lepetellida; family Lepetodrilidae; genus Pseudorimula; species Pseudorimula midatlantica. Next base: position 2,226 of record JAUTBR010023343.1, read on the forward strand.
ATAGCTGGTAAATAATGAGCCACTGAGACTAGTAGCGTCATGTCCCTCATGTCCCTGGGGATGTGTATTAAATATGAATGATATTCCTCTGTGAGAAGACCATAATGATGTATGTAAATGCATGACCAAGGCATCTCTGATGGCATGCAGTATAATTCATAGCCCCCTCCCACCTTGTTATTCCAACATGTGATATGGAATATAGCTACGCTGCCAGCTGTGTGTGGCTGTGGTACAAGATCATACCACGCCCCGGTCCTGGCAGTGGGCCAACTCATCTGTATAATGACGCGGACATACCCATACTTATAGGGCTCTAATTACTCCTTATCATATTGCAACATTATGCTGATAGCAGAGTTTGTAAAATCAACTCATGTGTGTTAAATCATTTCCCGTCTGACAATGGGTGCTCCAGTGTTACCTGATAAGATATGCTGCTTATTGTGGCCAGTGATGCTTATCTGACATGATCCTAACAAGGTATATACATTGCACAACGGGACTCTTTTCATTAATGTTCAAAGTGTTGTAACATATCAAAAGATCATTTTGGCGATTATGTTGTTACAGAATACCTTCTATAGTGATTGAACAGTTTCTGGGTTTACACTGCAGGCTTCCAAAAACAATTCAAATCATGTTCATTTGTTTATTTATGTATGATAGGAGTGTGTTCTGAAACCTGTCAATTATTTATATATATAAACAGTTATATTTTTTCCATCGCCATGATATTTTATTAGACAAGTGCAAGCAATAAACTTACGATAGTGAATGTTGTCTGAAAAACATAAAGGAACAAAGAGTTTATGAACAGATAAGAAAACCTAAAATATTTTCAATTTGAAGCCATGGTTGCTTTTCCATTAAAGCAAAGCAAAACAGATATTATCAGTATTGCACACAATACATTTTTTCACATGCTGTGGAAGATTGTACGTGCTGGCTAGACACTCTATTCCGTGTGTATATATTGCTCTATATGTGTCTTCTGTATGTGTTTAAGTAGCTGGAGTCAGTGCTATCTCGTATACCACTGTGAAATATGGCGGAATTATCAAGACTAAGTGTGTCTGTTACACAAGACAAATAGAATATTCTTGTACGGCCATTATCCGGGGCACCAGTTCACACTGCCTGGCTGGGATATCATCATCCTGTATACCAGACAATGGCTGGCGCTACGAACAATACGGACTCTTGTAGCCCTGGCCAATGATGAGGCATATTTGGAATCCTTGTGAATGAGAGACTTTGTATGACTTCTGATGCATCACTCAGATAATTGTGGGAGCTGCAGTTGCTTCTATAGTATACACCAAACACAAATATTCGCATGCACATTCTTCTCCTATCTCCTTTCACTAGAGAGTGTTAACTTACCATTACATCCACTTATTATATCATATTGTATTGGTTATAATTTAATTGTACAATATTGCAGTAAATAAATAGTGGATTTCTATATTGTATTTATAGATAAGTAATAGCAAGAACTCCAGTATAGATCAGTTCAAAAGTATTACATATTGTCACCTGAATACATCATGGTATTTGACTAATGTATCGATATCATCTGTATTTCAGCAACAGGAACAAGATCCCACTAACCTGTATATAGCAAATCTTCCCATATATTTTACGGAGAAAAATTTAGAAAATATGTTTAAAGACTACGGAACTGTAATATCCACACGGATCCTGCGGAAGCCGGACGGAATCAGCCGAGGTGTGGGCTTCGCCAGGATGGAGTCGCGCGAGAAGTGCCAGCAGGTCATCGATGCCTTCAACACCAAAGTCCTGCCAGGTGAGAGTACGTGTCGTTAGATTATACAGCACTGGAAAACAGACTCCTGTTCCCTTTTTAACATGATGATGTAGCGGTGTGCATATTTCTCGCTTCTTCTGGTAGAGGATATACCAATACAACGTCACAATCATGCGGATGCATCACAATGAGGATGACGTCATAATTGCTGTTTACCTTTCCTCTGGAGAAGAGCAAAGCGATGTTTTCATGATGGTTAGAAACTGCTGTTGTGCTACGTTATAGTAAAAACATAATGTAAGTAAAAAAAAGTAAAAAAATAATGTGTACACATAGATTCTACAATAAACATTAACTGAAAACCGACTTCCCAATCAGCCTTGGGGTATTGCCATTTTGAAAAATTTAAACTTGAAACGTATTATCCACACTCTCGTTTGGCTAGAACATAACCGCGATAAAAACGTAAGTCGGTTATCAAGTCCCTTATAATATACGACATGACATCACAGTGTCACCCAACCCGGGGAGAGTGGTGACAGTGTCGCCTGGCACACGACTTTATGCAGGTACTTATTGAAGCTGTTCCCCAGCTGTGAACACCGGTCTGGATAATTGACATGAAATTAGCTTTTGATTTGAACTTTATTGCAGGAGTTATAACGTTCATATACAAGAAGTACATTTTTGTGGCGTTTGAATGTAAATAGGGTGGTGTTTTATTGCATATGGTATGCTATAGGGTAGAATAGGGACTGCTTATGGTTATGTTAATGTACGGCATTGCCACAGCCCAGACTAAAGACACATACACACACAATTGTGATTAGCTATTCACATATTTGGACTGGGGTTTGAAACGTCTTTTGATAGTCTATAGGTGCTGGATATAAAGTGCCGTCTCTGAGCTCCGTACATGGTCATTTAATTGGTACTGCAGGGAGTTTGTATTGTGTTGTCGTGAGCAGTCATGTGCACGGGCCGCTCACAGAGGGACAATCACTGACCTGAAAGGGCAGCCTGGATTATATCAGTTCTTTGTCATAACAAGTGTTAGGACGTATTTGAGTATCTAGCTACTCGTGGGTGAACAGCCCTGCTATTGTCGCTGCGTACAAAGTGTGTATAACACGGCGATTCTGTAGCGTATAAGCCTATTCATACGCCTCGTGATACGTATTACCACTTCTAGGAATGGCTCGTATATATTCTAAAAATATGTATTACATGTGGTAACATTTTGCAAAAACAATAAACTGTGAATGAAAAGTATTCGTGGTACGGTATATGAATTTAATTATATTATTTCAAAGAACAACATTTTTTTGGAAACTAGACAGACCTGAAACAACAATCCTCAGATTTAGTAAGATTTATGTTTTCACTAAAATAGTACATCTACCATCCACAGGTTGCACGGAACCCCTCTTGGTTAAACTGGCAGACAGCGGTAACAAGAAGAAGAACCAATTTCAGCAGAATAGATTATTTGCACCAGGAAGAGAAGATGTAAGCATATCTATACAAATAACATTCTAGTATATATTGCTAACCGACAAATCATATTTAGGTATATTTGTTCAAGTAATTCATCTAGAGTTGATTAAATGAATATTTTATCACAATTAGTACACGTAAGCAGAATCTAATGTCTAAACGTATTTGTGGTTCTCGAATTCTTTGTATTATGTAATGTTTTATTATGTAATATTGATGTAAATTAATCTCTGTGTTTGTGTTTGTTTTCAGGAGTTAGGCCTCCAGGTAAGTGGAAATACTTGGCTTGAAGTATGCTGCAGTAAAACCATATACGGAAACACTTATAATACATTATTTTCATTAAAAGAGAGACAACTTATAAGTAGTACAATTTCACAAGCGAAAGAGTACATGCAAGCATTGTTTAATATACATTATTGCAGTATTTGGCTACAAATCTGATATACATTTTATATCACTACGTTATAACTGGTGATACTATGATGGAATGGTCTAAGGGAGACAACTCTCCAATAGTTTTCTTTCCTAGATATTATATTCAAGTACGTATTTATAAATAACAATATATAGATTCTTAAGTTGAACATGACATACTCATAATGCATTTGTTTTTGTTTTGTTTAGTTACAGTTCAGTTATGACCAACAAATTCCAACAAACCTGAACCATGGGTAAATATTAACTCTGACATTATGTCAATCTGTATATATTTGACCATATGCACTGTGCAACACATATTTAATATGTGTGATTATTATATAATGATTATCATTAACTAAAACCATTGCTCAGCAATTCTTCATTAATAATTGTAAAATATTAATAAGATATATACTTTAAATAGAAGCTTTTAGTTTAAACTTATTATATTTGAGATGAAATTGATAGGTTACAAGTTATTACAACTCAGGTGAAAACCTAAAAGCTATATAAATAGATTATATTATTATTGTATATTATTATAATTGAAGTGACAAAAATAGTGACAACTATATGTGAATAATAATTATATATTTTATTAATCATTTTACAATATTATATATGGTGTTAAACCTGTACTAATTTAACCGGCACTGTGTATAGCATGCTCCGTGTTGAATGTCTATGTCTATAAGGGTCCTACTTACGAGAGATCATACTAATGGATGCACAGTCAATATCTGCCTTACAGTGTGGCCTCCCCCGCAGCGGCCCTCCTGCCCACAGGCCTCGTACAGCGCAACTACACGTCCGTGGCGTCTACTCCCGTCACCACCTACCAGATGTCGTCAAACCCGGCAACGTGGGGAATGCACCCTCAGTATATCGTACAACCCCAGCTGCCTCATGTAAGTTTTGATTTTTCGAGTTGAATGCTATGATAGCAAAGGGGAGATAACTCTCAAGACGAAGACCATCAAGGGAGATGACTGGCACACCAGGCTTATTGTGATTGGTCCGTGTGTATGGTTGTATCATCTTGGACGTCCATTTTGTACTTGTTACCGTTTCGATGGTTTGTTAAAGCTGATTGTCAATTACACAGGTTGAAATATTGTCTAGACTATTGACTGTTTGTGTACACGTTTTGCATTATCTTTTGTATTGTAATTTGAATTCTATGAATAGTTTATCATCAGCATAAATTAAACCTTTTTTACAGTTTGCGATGACAAGAAATTTAGTATCATGCATATATTTTGACAAGACAAATGGCTTAGTTCTATAGATAACATTATAAACATGTTTTTGACAACAAGAGCTAGTTGGTCGAATTAGTCATTATTTTAAATAGGTAACTGGTCCCATCTTGAACATTTTAGGTATACAGTATTTGAGAATAATTCATTTTTCTTTTACGATATTAGAGGTCAACATTGCATCAATAATTTCACAATGAAAGCATTGTTCCTCCTGCAAATATGGATTTTTTCTCATTTGACAGTGGCCAATAAAAAGGTTCAGTTATCTCCGTGAATGAAAGAATACTTGTTTCCTTTTAAGAACTGATTCATGACCAGATATATTTAATATGCATACGTTGTCACAAAGAATTATCAGGAGCTTTATGAGAAGAATAAGGAAAAGGGAAAGACTCTTCATCAACTCAGCTGTGTCAGGTTTGGCTGTATTGTAGAGTAATTGTGTTACACTATTTAATAGCATAAACAATATATACATTTGTGATTGCTCTTAGACTAGCGGATTGGAAGTGTGACTCGTTAACGTGAAATGGACATTTTGTTTTCTCCAATATCAGATGAACTCTGCATCTGTCAGCCAGCTAAATCCACACTCCTCCAGTTTCGATCCATCAGTAGGCATGACCGGAGGAGTGAGTTCTCTGATGGGCCAACTCCATATATCCAACTCCGCGGTACGCCATTTCTCCCACTCTCAGTCTAGATCTTCTAACCCATCAGCTTCAACAGCCACTCTCTAACCTCGCAACCTCTTTACAGGAAACACTTCCACATGCAGTAGTCCTAGGTCCGCCCTCAAACCTGAACGGTATCCTCCCCTTACCTTTATAATTTTGCGTGATTTGTTTCCAAGGTCTAATGTAGATGGTAGATGTTTGATCAACCGGATGCACGGCTGTTGCGGTGTTGAGTTTTCTCTTCCCCTAACTTACAGTACTTCATCAAGTTCTAGCTAGGGCCTAGCAGCATGATTGCTTTTACTCTTACTTACAATGGCCAACTTCTTCTTGTAAATAGTCTTATATCTCGACTTTCCCTTGCCAGTGTAGATTGTTTCTGACTTGGTAGAATTGAGAGGGCCACCAGCTCTCAGAAAAGTACCAATTGTTTGTTGTCGTTTGTTATACTGACTCCATAATATACCATAGATCTGTTTGTACTTTAGCATGATGTGTCTAGAAGAGAAGGATCTATGATCTGTTTCTTATTGTATAGAATTTTGTACATTTTTAGATTTGCATATGTTGTTTCGTTTTCTGTAGAAACCCTGTTGGGGACTAGGCTAGATGTTTGTTTTTTATATTTCATAGACTTAGATTCATTTTGTAAATTGGGAAAGGACCACTTCAAAATATGAAAGTTTACAAAACAACGGCCGTAATTGGTTTATTTTATGAAATATTCATAGAGGCTATAGTTATCTGGATATTAAAACCATTTTACAGTTTTCTTTAATCATTGGTGCTAAAATCACTTGTTGACTTGACACAGATGCTGTGTACAATGCACAGTGTATATGAAGTCTGTATTGAGAATCCACTAAAGTGATCCCCCTGAATATAAGAATTCATTTTGAAATGGTCCTTACCATGCCAAGGTTTTAATATATTTGAACAATTTTATCTTTTCATTGTCAGTGTTGAAGCACTTTTTAATCATCACCTTTTTTTAACCAAAGACTGGCCTACAGATTTAAGGGGTCATAGTTTTTGTTCACTCTACTTGTTGTATATATACTTAGCACTTACCAGGTTAACCACGATCATTATTCATAACCATCTTGAATCGTACAAAATCAAAGCCAGTGTTTAGAAAACAGCATCCTTGTTGTTATGTAACCAAATGTAATTGTTTGTGGCAGGTGTGAAATTTAGCTGGATGGAGAACAAATTTTTAATTGGTATTTATTTATTTATTTATTTGAAAAACAAAACTGTAAGCAATTTACAGTAGTTTATTTATGGTATTTTGTCATTCTATTTTGATTTAATTTAGGTATTTTACAACTTATTATTAAAGATGTAATTTGTATCAGTTTTACTATTTAAGAAATGTACGTATATTATTAAAATATAATTTCATATTCCAAACAAACGATGCAAGAATTTCATTACAAAGTGTTACATTCAGTTCGAATCCTTTTTTGAAAGTTAGATGCGTTTACTTATGAATGAATGAATATATGCAAAGTTTTGTATGCTTGTATAAAGCATATAAAGTTTTTCATATAATACCTTTCTTCACTGGATACGTTTTTTGTGAACAAGCTGAAGTAATATTTTGAAATGACATTCAAGTATGCAACATGTACAGAAAAAACACTATTTTTCAAAATATGAAACTGTAATATAAAATGTACAAAGATACCATATATTGCATTGGTTTTTTTTTATTTTTAAGAATTTTGTATCCCATATTTTTTCACAAAAGATGGTGCTGTCTATTCTATACCGTAATATAGGCCTATAGAGAGGAGAGATCAGATTTAAGCCAGTACTATTTTAAAGTATATATAGGAATCCCCATACCTCAGTGCTAGTAATTATTAGTGGATGTGGGACAGACATTACTTTGAAATGTTATTAAAGTACAAATGTGAAATGTATCTAGTTACCTGTGTGTAGTGTTTAATAACAGTCCAGCTATGCATTCAGAATGGTTATATGCCCACTTCCTTGTCAAACTTGTTTTAAGAAATACACTAATAATATTGAATGTTCAATATAATATCTTGAAAAGTTTGTTATATGCAATATGAAAGTTCTATCTAGTATATACAGTTGAAATGTCAAAAAGTGATGTAAAATATATGTTCCCTGTTGTCAAGTATATTCACCTCTTGAAAGAAAACTTGTGTGATCTCATAATATATAAAATACAACTTTTGATTCTATACACCTTCAGTATAAGCATTAGATCTAGTACATCAGAACTGTGAATATTAACTGGAAATTTCAGTAGATATATATCATTCAAAATCAATGCAAATACCAAATTTATATCCATATCTAAAATTGGCTGTAATGTATAACTACAGTTGCTCAAAAGTATAGTTTTTAATAACAACTTAACTGTACTTTACTATTCCTTGAAACATGCTAACTAGAACTCTCTATGTTTGTACAGAAATACAGTATAGCATAACTGCATATGCTAGCAAGTCGTAAATCAAAGTGAATTTACAAACATTCTTCCAACTGTTTAGCACTTGGTAGTGTCAACTCCTCCTCCAAATGTCGACATGTTCACACATATCATACCTACATTTATCTAACTACCTTCATCAGTAAAACCGTTTATATGTGCATTTTGTTTTAGAAGTATATTCTGCCTTGTCCATGTGTATGCACTTTACAGGTAGCATATATTCGACAAGTTTCTAGTCATTTGAAAAGATAAATGCTATTTTTTGGAGATACTATTTCTACAAATCTATATATCTTGAGTGAAGGCTGTGGTTCAGTACTAGCAAGAGTGATAGAGAGGCTCTGGTCTAGACAGGCTCTGGTCTAGACAGGCTCTGGTCTAGAGAGGCTCTGGTTATCTAGAGAGGCTATATATGCTTCTCTGGCAGTGGTCCAAACATTTCAGGTGTTTATATGTACTGAACTTCATATGAATAGATTGGTTATCAACTGTTATCAGTTTAGTAATGATAATATATTGTTCTTAATTTTGCTGGTAAATACAGAAGTCTTTTGTAAGCCAGTTTTATTGTATAACTTGTTGTTTTATAGTTTTATTTAGAAGACATTTGTGATAAGTGACCTTTGTACAATGTTAATAATATCAACTGTATCAAATATTGTATTGCATAAACGTTTTAGCAATAATTCCTGTATGGCGAATGTCACCAATATCACCATGGGGTAGCATTCACAATTCAAACATAATATTTTGTCATCATTTTTTTTAGAATTTGATATTTTTCAACTTTGTTTTGAAGTTGACTTTTCTGTTTATTTCTGTGTGAAGTTTTACACTTTTTACATGCCCATAACATCAGGTTTTTGTGCTGAAAGGCATTTTGGATGTTTTTATACCATGAGATTCATAGTTATCAATATGGCCGCATTTGTACATAGCCTCATGTCCATGTCTATGCCATCTGGAGCTCTGTCTGTGGAACTGTGTCCAAACCACCCAACAATCTTTGGATATTAATTCATGATCCTACCGTTAATTTGTTCAGTAAAACTTTAAGCAATCGGCTATTTCCCGCTACTGTGTTAACTGTTGATATGTTATGTCAGTAGATGTATGTAGAGTTTACAGTGTCCTTCATTATATCACATCATCAGCATTAAGGCAAAGCAGTATTGTTTAGGAATTCATAGGGCATGTATATCCATATATGTATAATTAACCCTTCAAACCTTTAATGTATCAAGTTTGAAAGTGTATATTTAGACTTCATCGCTATATTCAAGGTGAACTCTTTTACGAACAGCACAGTTCCCAACCACATTTCAAAATCTTCGTAACATTTATATCTGCTGAATATCCAAAGATTTGTAAGGGACCACTAATCACAGTTATCTCCTCTTTGTTTTCTATCGTTTTCCTTGAAACATAAGATTGAAACATATCAGAAAATAAAATTAGAATAGCGTGACAACATTTGTATGGTGTCCGCTATATATATTGTCAATAAATGCCATCTGGACAAGAACTGCTGCTAATTGATATAGTTGCCATGGTTACTGGGAAGACAAGGAGGAAATAACGGCATACATTCCAGCTGTATACAGAAGCGACATACCTTCATTAACCATGCTATGTTTCATTTCATATTTTGTTTGACTTTTTGCAAGCAGCACATGAGAACGCTTCTAGGTGGTTGGGTTATATAACCAAGAGCATGTAGATTTAGCTTATGTTCTGTGGGACTATTGAAAGAATAAAAAACACCTAAAAAACTTCTGTAGTGAATTAGATTATATATTCATGGTATTGGGAACACATATATACTTACTTTTTATATTCATTTTTCATGAGCTAACATGGCCGTCGGGCTACTTCCTGTTTGACTCTGTTTGATTGCCATTAATGTCCTGTTTCCTCCATGACCGTTATCAATGTTCTAGTGTTGTTGGTGTGTTTGAGTGAGTGCAAGTGTGAGAGTGGACTCCTTGTCTTGTCTATCATACTGTTTGTAGTGTTCTGATGTCCACACATCTGCTGTTTCACCTTGCACTGGGCAGAGAATAAATGAGCTAGAAATCACATCTGTGTTTGTTTTTTGACACCTACTCGGTACTCGTAAGTGGCAATAATATTATAGGCAATATACTGGTAATTGTAAGACAGTTTGAATGCTTACAAGCCCGTGGTTAAACAGGCAGGATCATTGGTTCATCCACTGACATAACCAGTGTATCCATTCCCACGGGGAAGTTTTCAGAATGTATTTAGCATTGTTACAAGAAGCATTCACTAGATACAAGCACACTGAAAGTAATGCCAAAGCAGTAATTTATTATGGAGATTTATCATTTATATAGTCAACAATTGGGTTGTTTTAAATTTATTAGATCCATACATAATATTTCATAGACACTGTCAGAGAAAAAATGGAAATATTTTGGCTAAAGAAATTTCTGAAATAATCTTGTTGAAAATAATCAATTTAAAGTTAAACAGTTGTTAACTTGTACACCTTCAGTTTGATGAAATGAAATCTTTCCCAATGTTTAGACATCAATACCTGGTTTCAATTGTGAAACATTTGTCTGGAATGAGACTAGAGTCTAGCGTATCCAGTCTCAGTTCATTGCATGTATAGCGGATGGTTGTCCATCGTCTCTCATTGGATCCCTGGATGTCCACAGTAGAAGAAGCCGCCAGCTACAGACCAGCTACAGACCAGCCACTAAGATAGAGACCATGCACTCCAGCCGATAATATTCCAGGCTCCAGCAGCCTCCAAGGTTCAGTCAGAATATCATAGAAATCATGTAGACTTTGTGTATGTCTTTCAAACCAAGACAGGTTTATAGAAGGAGAAAGTATGGAATGGAAAAGAAGTGTGGCCGTGAGTGTATTGAAGAATCGCTGTGGACAGAACAAGATCCATCGACTGGAGCCAGATCAAGACATGAATGGGCAAGCAACACCATATAGCCACCCACATATATATTTATATATACTTATATATATATTATACTCTGTGCATGACTTTCATATACACATCTTGATTTAGCCTGCATGATGTTGTCTGTTGAGTGCTTATACTAACAATTATATCTGTATCACACACATATATATATCTATATATTATATTTTTTGTTTGCTCTAGCTTTGGTTTTGTATTTTGTAGTTCTGCATCGTGTACCTTTTGTATTCACAATATTATATATATACATATATACACACACACAGTGCTCCCTTTATATATTGTGCCTTTCAATGCACCGCTGATTGGGATCATCCAAGGGGATATGCTTAGATCCCATTAATTTCCATTCAAAGGACATATTTCAAAAGATTTACAATCTATTTTAAGCATAACCCCACTGTTCATCACAGTGCATTAAATGGTTTTACATCGAGGGAGCATGGTGTGTATATATATGCAAACTTAGGCGTGAACAGTCGGTGAAGGGGAGATAACTCCTTGCTAACTGCAATGGGAGATTACCCCTAGATTTATTGCTGCTAAATGATTAAGCTTATGCTTGTGTTCTGCAAGAACAGCTATGTCTCTTGAAATGTATGTATTTTCTGTATTGGTGTATATTCTAATCATTGTTGATTGTGAAACAAATAATATATAGAGTATAATATATAATCTTAGTTAACAATAAAACGTTAGTGCTCAGCTTTTGATGATAACGTGGATTGGGATGGCTACAAGTCTTGGTGAGAGTTATCTACCCCTTGCTTTATAACAATTTTGAAGTATTTATAGATGTAACTATACTATACACCTCCATATATCCTTTTCTTGTATGTGTAGATGAGTATATTTATATATATAGCATAGTATTCTGTATATGGTTTTATCAAATATATGATGTGTCGTTTGTATTAAAACTTGTTTATGATACTCTCAGCAAGCTAAATAATATATTAGTAGAATATTTAGAGGCATGTCTAAAACAATGGCTGTTAATATTCACAGAAGAATACATTGTCTGATTGATGTTCAATGTGAGATTA
>JAUTBR010023788.1:0-12501 GCA_032361205.1 Pseudorimula midatlantica
AAGATCAAAATAGCCATCGTCGAGAGTCGCGATCAAGTTCGTGGACCGGATATGACGTGAAATATCAGGTAATCCCTCAGCAAATAATTAAACACGAATTTCATTGGTCGAAAATTAATATAGGCATACTAGTAGTGTAGCACTCGCCAATCATTGAATAAAACATCCAGATGATCTTTGTATTTTTTATTTATTTTTTATTTTTTATTTTACTTTTTTTTATTGATGATCTATTGACGCTGTGTCTTGGATGTAGATTAGAATAATGCAGGGTCAATTTTGAGATGTAATCAGTAGCAAACAAGAAGCGAGGCTTCTCGAAACTTGAAAGACAATAATGTGCATGTGTATGTTTTGGATTAATACCACTCCAAGGACAAACATACCTCATCCAATTGATATCGTTTTCGAAAATGTTTGGATCGTTTTCGTTCAATAAATCGACAAATATTGTTTGTGTCAACCACGAAGGCAAATTTCGGCCTAATTACCGAGAACCGTTAGAATTTCTATATGAACTTCCAAGGGAAGGGAACAACGCCTACCCCCTCGTCTGGTTGATATAACTGACGCGGAAGGGTTGAAATATGAGTTTGTTCATGACCTTGGTTGGCGGACCAAACCCCTACTTTCTCAAATGTTCCATTGTTTCTGGAGCTAATTGAACGTTTCCTACCCAAATACGCGGGCTGTTAATTTTGGTCCCATTTGTTTATTCCTAAGTGGCCAAGGTATCGTAACAGTTTTCGTCTATTTGACACGAAATCTCTCGATCAGAGAGAAGCGCGCAGTCAAACAGCAGACGACAAAGGCAAACAGTTCCACAAGAGGGGAAAAAGACCGGGTCACGTGATTGTGGGTTCACAGGTGAGGAAATGGCCACAACCAAACGAGCTGGAGAAGACGGGCAAACATAGCGCCTACCAGCGCCCTCTATGTTTACTAGTTAAAGGCCCTGCTTCAAAGCTGACGGTTGTTCGGTTGTCTGAGCAGACGATCACAAACTCCACACACCTCCACATGGTCGGCCCCCCGAGAAACTAATACACGTGTTCTAAACTGGAGAGCACATTATGCCTAGTTATGCAGCATACTGATGATGAACTAAACGTTCTCGAAGTCTTACTGGAACTTCAGCATTACGTGAATCGTGGACGTCGTCTTGACATCACTTCAACCAATGCTGATTCTAACCTGAACAGTCCACGTGGCTCGGCAACACAACGTGACGCAGTGATACACGGATAGGTTGATCCGTCAGTGAATACAGAAAGACGGTACAGCAAAGTTTCGACGTCGAATGAATTCTGGAATTGTGATACGGTTTCCGTAGAGTAATCTGGGGGCGAGATTCTCCAATGAACTTGGCCATACTTCTTGATCTGCCTGCGTTATCCTAATGCTGTAGCCCTTGTAGACCGGAACACTCAACGTGAACGCTTTCAATCCCTTGTTGCCTCGGCATATATTCGTGGTGTATTACGTCATTGTAAGACATATCTAATTCCTATTTTTAAAGAAGGATAGGTAATCCTGGATGACCACAATCGACGGCAGTTCGAACACTTAAATTGTTCATTGGCTGACGTTACGGAAAATAACTCAATATTTCGGGAGTTGCTATTTCGAAGACATTTTCTATCAAGCGTTATAAGGTAAGCAACAGTTTTACTTCATACTCTGATTCAATTATCTCAAGGGCATGTCATAAATTTACTATATTTGAGATTCTGGAAAGTTGGTTTGAAGCAATCTCTGAGAGAAGTGTACCAATTTAGTTCTATAGTATTAGCTGTATGCAATAACATGGATATACTATAGCAGTTTGGACTGAACTAGACTGAATATTCATATTGTGTGCATATTACAAATAAATATACCGGTAGTACGATTGAACACTGACCGTCAATGTTGACATATTTATATCATATTAAGTATTACATATCAGTTCCATCACTAGTTTATTTCCGGTAACCAATGCTTTTATTCAAACTATACACAGTACAGAAAATTGCAGTATTGTAGGCATTTATGTATCATAGAATATGCATTGAACACACACAAGCAATCACTGGGAGATCATAAAACATGTATTACAATATGTAGTAATATTCGTAGCATGGTATAACATACGGTGAAACTAACCAGCTGGGAAAATACTTATATAACCATAACGGATCTTTAGCTTATTACTACAGTTTTATGTGCCTAGAAAATATCTATATATCTCCGTATATACCGGTGCAGTTAACATGTGCTTCAAACCACGCTCATCATTTGAAATACCACAGACTTCGATTGTCCAGCGCAAAACCTGGATCCTTCTTTACCTCCTTAAAGAGGTAAAGATTTGCGGCAGCATTTCTAAAACTCTTGAAGCAAGTCGTTTAGTCCAGCGACCTAGCTTGTCCTTCTAGATACAGATGAGTGTTTGAAGGTAAACTTGTAGCTATTTCTATCTCATCTATACTGAGCTTTGCTATACGGAGAACCCACGTCGGTATGAAGACAACATCAGTACATGTATACTCAATGCGAACTCATCCACGTGTAGAATTTGTCTAATTTGGAATTAAATAAAAATCCTTTCCCAATGTTGTAAGTATTTAGCACACTCCATGTTTTGGATCAAGCATTGTTGAATACATTTATAATATCTATTCGTAAAAAAACAATGAATCAAGTAAAGGAATATAGAAGATCAGTACATCCTATACATCAATGCATGTACGTTTTTCACCAAAACATGACATGATAATTAATGAACACGCAATATATATCATAGAAGGGTAAATATGGAATCTTCTCTGACCATGTTAAAGGAATTGAAAAACCGGTTACAAATGAGTTTATTCTGTTATTGCCATAAAGCTAATTCAATAAAAGCACATGACAGATATAAATAGTCTATTCGACAAAAATACATATCGACACAATTAATACATGGAATAATGATAATACGTATTTCTATGTTTGCTATATTAGGATCTGGTTTGTTGGAAAAAACAGGAATATATAGTATTTGTGCTTGAATCTATTCCTTTCATACTAGCAAATATTCCACCATACCGTTGTCATATTATGGTGGTGACATAATAGGCGGTCACAGCCCAAATAATGTGACCACCACTGGTTACATGCGTGTCCCCCTAACAAACATTCACTAAATACAAAATGCGAGAATGTTGTGGGAAGAAAAAGGTTGTATATGCCCGGTAGTTGTATATGCTCCAATATTTGTCCCAATAAATTACTATTTATATATTGCAGTGTACCATTTGTCCCTGAGAATACAAATAAACAAAGTTCTTTATCCTAGTCTCCAGTATTGAATATGAATCCTGCATACGTCTCCACGCATCATAGCCCCTTTCCGGCAAATGGTCATAACACGACGAGAAAACAAATAAGGTGTTTGCTCTGAAGCTAGGCCGTCATATCTGACATTTTTCTCTCCATATGAAGGCATCTGATGACGTTGGTTACGAAGGGAGGTTCCTCTGGCATCCTGGACTTGCTGACAGCGTTATGCTCCTGATCCCTCCCTACATTGGAGCCTGATGTATAATATACACACATTGCATTGCCGCGGTGAGGTCTGGCATTTTGGGAAATTGTCTATTTTCATGATCATGAAGACTGGCTGGAATTCGTCCACACACGTTCTGATTGCTCTATCGTGCCCGCCCTAGTTGACGGAACATGACAATGAGGTTGAAAACAATAAATGAACACAGATGCATCGACAGTATCTGGACCAGCCCTGTCTGATGTCTTCTGATATTTAGGCAACCCTCCTGAGCAGCTCATCCGCGTCTAGTGGTCATCGCCCACTGCTCGTTAATGCGTGTCCCTTTAATGCACGTCAAATTCACTATTACTAACTGTGTAAATAGTTCAAGAAAAATAAATATTTTTTTTAGATTTCGTGGTACTGTGTGTAATTGCTCGCAGGTGTGGTTTGAAGCCTTGTGTTTGTAAATGTAAGCAGGGTTCGCGAGTAGTTCTCCCGTACCGCCTCACCCGCGGGATCGCGGCCAAGTCGCACTGGCCCATACACATAGGTAACAGTCGCCGGGTAAATAACACCGACATGCTTTAACGTAGAAGACCCGGAATTCCAGTAGCAATGCGCATGTCAACAGACGCTGTAGCACGGGCCTTCTCCCGCGCTGCGAGTTCTAATCAGTTAAACAAGCCATTCTGTCCCCGTGTGGTTCTGATGACACCGCTAGTGGCCAGCACGTAACGGGAGATGCACGTTCAGGATCCGAGGGGCAGCACGAGGTCCTTGTAAGGGTCCTTTCAGGTCACTGTAGCGTCTTCGTCTTGTTGGGGATGGTTACCGAGATCAACACGATCGTTCTTGTAAGATGTACATCACGGGAGAGCAGACTAGTGCCAGACAAGAGTATCGGCTACCTTCTGTGTATAATATACAGATGGCACCACGCTCCAAGCTCTTGCCCAGTCTCTGCTTATAAATAAGCATAATGAAGGAACATGTGGACAACTATAGGGGCGGCAGAATAATTTTATGATTGACAAGGCTGGTCTACATAGACATAAAAACAATTACATATATATAATGGTTTCGGAAAAGGCAGCTATTCTTGGGCGGCCAAAGTACTTAGGGACATCCCTGTCCTTCCTTCCCCATTGGGTGTTGACATTTTTCTATCAGCTCAGTATGTATAGAAGCAAAATCAAGCAATTACATTTATGTATTGCTTTGGAAATGCCATACACGATATTGCCTGAAGACCCAGACTCAGATGGTTGTTCCAAGGGCTTTAGAAGAGGAAGGAAACGCAATATCGTGTATGGCATCAATTTCGTCGCCAAGTATCATTGATGCTGATACAATACCAACTGTTTCTCAACTGTCAGTCCTCTGCTCACTACCCAAACAATATTTTTTTTAATACTGACTTTATAGTAACATAATGTATTGAAGTTTACTATTTAAACCTTGATGCCGATACTATTAACATGCTACAACCGTGTATAAGCCTATTAATTTAGTCGCAGTTCGTTAAGACAGTAAATAAGTTGTACAGCATAAAGCTGTCCATGTAACCAGTACACTGTGAAGTCTAGACATTTATTTGCAAATAAGATTGTTCTATTGCTTTGAAATGCCCATGTGTTATTATTAGACAATGGTTTTCTATATGAAACATTATACTCTAAACTACACCCATCAACAGGTACACAAGTTGGCTTTGTCAGAATAGGACTAGAACGTACACGTTTGCCTCGGTTGTCCAGCTTGGGTCCAATCGCCAAGGCCATTGCTAACTCGTACATTACGTCCGCCGGGGGACTAGATTGCTGTCCCGCTTAGAGCCCCATTGAGAACTATGGTAGTCCTTGAACACTATTGCGTCTGGCGGTCATACTGCCCTGTTATGACATCTCCTGTTTACAAACTCTGACCCGTGATCAGGACCAGCGCGCCTGCGTGGAATGTGTTAATGTCACGTGGTCTACATCGGATGTAACGCCATCTTGACATTCTGGTCAGACCTTCTGGATTTACCGCATTTCAAAACATTATGGTCAATTTTGCAAACTCATTTTCTTTGAAGTTTGAGTTGAAAGATTTGAAAAATGTTAGATGTTTGAAACAAGCATGACTTGCTAAATGGAATGGCCGTGGCATGCATATTTTAAAACCATATCCGACCAGAGTAACAGTAGCCTGTCTCTAATCCTTTCTTGTGCTGGATATTCACGAGACAAAAACAGTGTTTATGAAACGAAGGGAAGAGTGGAAATTCTGTTTGTGAAGATATGAAACAAAACTATTAATAACCGGTTCACATTTCTTTTAGCAAAGGAAATTGAAATACGTATACATGCGTACTAGAATACGGTGCTTACAAAATTAAAAAAGGCACCTGCCAAGCTTTAAGGAATATTGGTAAAGATTAAGCTATCTAAACTAATGTCTACGGTTCCATAGCTTGCCAAATTATCCTTTTCTACAAGAATATACCTTTGATATTAAGCTACTTTGTGTTAAGATTAGGTGATAATACAAGCACAATCTTCATACCTCGCCCTCTCTACCGCTGAATAACACTGTTGTGCGTTGAAACAAACTCTTGCTTGATTCAGATCTGACGCGAGGTTGCCAATTCGTCTAATGGCTTAATCCACACATTTATTCATGCATTTCCTCTCAGCCAAACACCTTGGACATTCCAACGACCACCGCGCATCGAGCAAAACGGGTGAGGTATTTGGCACCGATGGGGTAACTTAAGCTTCAACGACCGAAGAGTTAGCGAGCTATACAGCGGTGGTGTTATGCCAAAGTCTTAATAGCTGGATGTGAACAGAAGCTGGGCATAATTCGCAGCGAGATATGAGACATATCTGATACGTTACTTGACAAGTTGACACACCCAATTTAGAGGTAAACTAGGAAATACACTGTGACATGTGCCAGTCGATTCCCTGATATGTACAAATACGGCATGGTTAAGAACACTGTCGACATCTGAATGTAGACGGGATGAATCGGATATTGGCATGCATTAATTCATATCAATATAATGACAGTATGATTGTTTTGTACTTCGATGAACGTCATAGAAGTCATAAATCAACCGTTGACCTTGGCGGAGAAAGGAAATTTATTGCAGAAATTCTGCAAAGTTTGTTTTAAACAAATACAAAGTATAACTCTTATCTATTCGTATTTGGTATAAACAATACAAACAATACTATCAATATCATTCCGTACGTTCTCTGCCACATTTTTCTGTTTTGAATTATTTTCATTATTGTTCTAATAGTCCATTGGAAATTGGTATTATCTATAGCCGGGATAACAAACACACGTTTAACCGGAAAAATGGAAAATAAATGTGTTATTGATAAATCATGTTTTCCTGTAAATTAATTCTCGTTCAAGTTAGTGTTAACCATAAATAGAACAGATACTGTATACTTTTCAAAATCCAATTTCAACAAACAAAAATGTCAAGCAGATACATATAAAGCCATATATCCTGGTGTTCGAAGGAAACTCTTCACACTGGTCAGATCAGAATCTACCGGAGTTTAACATCATCCTAAAGGAGAAATATGAATGTACTGGCTAAAAGTTGGTATAATCCTTCCATATATATATTAAGCCATATATCCTGGTACTCGAAGGAAACTCTTCAAACTGGACAGATCAGAATCTACCGGAGTTTAACATCATCCCAAAGTAGAAATATGAATGTACTAGCTAAAAGTTAGTATAATCCTTCGATGTCAACAAGCCACGCCCGACATTAGAGAGATGCGGCTCGGATGGACTCATCGGTCCGTGTAAGGCATTAACATCACACCAAGAGCCGAGAAGCTGGCGGATCAAGAGATTCGGAGGATTGGCTATTGGTATAGCGTGGATTATCTCCTCATATATCAGCTCTTGACTTCTTCCGTGGACATTCAGAGTAATACTGACCACTGTCCAAGATACAGTTGAGGAACGCGGACTTTTGGTAAGTAAATGAACTAAATGTGGCAGGGCGATATATAATATAGGATGCTCATACTTGTCTCGGCTAGAGGGATTACCATTTGGATAATTTTATTCGGTAGAGTGTTGGACTCGAAAATGTTGAAAATGGACCGCTAGGTTTTGGTGTCTGGACTGACTGTGAGTATTATACTATTGAATTCATGTGAGGTATACTTTCATAATATTCATAATAGGACATAAACGAAAACCATCAGACCAACAGTGGAATAGTCATATATTGACATATACATGTATATTACTAACATTACTGCTTTTATGTAGTTTCGGTATGAATCTTATATAATTATATTATTCACATATGAAGGCTATCTATGCTATTCGGACGAGTTGCTTTGTGAAATATCCATGCATGCATCAAGTTGCGATATATTCATTTTAAGAAGCCCCAATGATTACAGAGAATTTGAGTGTGCTCGTTCAATCACACCAACACCCCATGTCATTGTGCAGTGAAAATTAATACATGCTGCAAACAAACCAACATTTACATAATCGGCGTGTCTTTGTGTTTTTATGTAAATAAAAGATCTCGGTGTGTAAATCCTAAGGGATTTCATGAGCTTCAAACCATTTAATTGAACAAAGTGCCTAAACAAAAGTTTTACCGAGCTTAACATATTTCTCCACTTCCGGCATTCTCCTGGATTAATCTCATATTCGCGCGGTGTCGGGAACAAATTGACGCCGGAGTCCGCACAACGACGCTGCTGTCGATACTAAAACGTATCCCTCCGCGATCACGACGTTGTTTTTTCTCAGAAGGACGAGGAATTATCTGTAATGAGCGGGGCCATGCTTCAGTTGTTTGTTGTAGGATAATGACGCTACATTGAAATTTGCCGACGACCGGATATCGGTTCATCTGTCTGGAGCTGAATGGCTAGAACTGGATCTATTTACACTGGACTTGTTTGGTTTGTTCAACGTGCGCATGTAACTAATTAACTACTCTACAGCGATGAACTAATACTCTACTATTTTCGATTTGAATTCTCAATGATAAAGATGCCCGAGGTTTACCAAAGAATCGTAGGCTTACTGTAGTCCAGGTGTAAATGAAATTATACGCCAAGAGATGAAGTATACATCACTTTACGCCCGAACTAAATATATACTCATGCACTACTATCTGATATATCTACAAGTTATAATAATACTTAAAGTTTAATGGAATCATTGGTTCCATGTTAGATACCAAATGCATCTCAGAAACGACATTTGGTTCTCTCTTTTTCTCTACGGTTTTAAACGCTTCTAGCCGCGTTTAGTTGCTAGTTCAACGTGAGCGAGTACAGTGGCCACCCACAAGCAATGGCTTAGAACAAAGTTACAACTGTTTCAGTACCTGTTAACCTGCTGGCGCTGGGGTTGACCTCGCATCTTTAAGAGGTAGGTACTAAAATCTCAGAAGAAAACGCGGCGGGTTGTCAAATAACTACAGATAGAACCTCGTCACGACGAGCTCTTGTCGTACTGGACACCGTCGTCAGATGCATGTGAGAGTTGTTCTTTGAATAGGGCGCCCTCTGGGGGATGGGTGCAAGGCAGTCCGTAGTTGTCGAACGTGACTCTGGCACTATGATGAGTAGATTTGCTCCAATCATATGCCAGTGTGAGGCTGTGAGTGTCTGACACCATAATAGCAGCAGCATCTGCTTAATATAAACTAACGGGCAAAAGAAACTTATCACTTTTTATGTCTTGGAACCGCCTACACAGGGCGCAATGTTCATGTGGGAGGTTATTAACGCGATACAGAAGCATTACGGAGGAGAATTACCATGTCTGCTTAGTTAATAGTAACAGCATATACCGGTCCAATATCGTCATCGAAAAAGACCATAACATTTTATGGATGTTCAATAGGCATAATGATCTGGTTTTCGAGGACGGCCCGATATAGGCGATGTAGTTTGTGTAACATCAACATAAAAAATACCGTTTTAATGGCTATAATGTTTTATTAGTTATTAGATAATATGGTACAATGAAACAAATGAATTTGCAAACATTTTCCCCAACAATTTTAAATGTGAAAAGAGACGGATTACGTTGCATACACACACATGTAATGACTAGTAGGAGTATTTGCACAAAAGCACTCTTCGATAAATGTCGCCTACGGGTTCCATGAAAGAGATCTTAAAGGTCAAAACGAACAAATATTCCTCTTAGATCTCGGTTTTGGTTTGCCGCGAAAGCTGAGAAAGTTCACCTTGGATTCACAGTATAGACGCAATTGCAAAAACCAATATTAGCTTATGACTGTCCTAGCTGCTTTCGCCTTCCGTGACGAGCACATGTCATCTGGCGGTATGTGCCCAGGTGGCGCTGCATGCGCAGGGGGGACAACCATCAGCTTACCGGTGCTAACCAACCAGACCAAGTTGCGCAGACGGACAATCATGGAACCTGTGAAAACTTTAAACACCATATTGGTCTAAGTTTCCATTGACCAAGTGAACCCAGGTCACTGCCGGAGTATTATGTTGGTATTCCGATGTACATAGTGAGGTGTTTTAACCACTGTCATCGCTATTAGCTGGTACTCAAAGTGCAACATACGCCATCGTTAGGTGGCTCTGCATTATGTCAATAGATGGCGCTACGACCCAATGTTGTGCATGCGCAAATAGTGTTAAATTACCGGATAGTGGAACGTTTTTTTCCGGAGGTCTTCTTGACCTCTATGGAAATCTTTTGAGATGTATTCTATTTTGAATTGTTTTCTTTCCCAATTCGTATGAGGATCCTTTCGTAGAATTTATGAGTGTCAACCCAATCCACGAATAGAAAATTACGTCCTATAATCAACACAGATTACGTACCAATATGAAGACAGCGTTTGGCTTCGATAAGAGCTGTATAGAACCCTTGAACATTGGGAAGAATGCTAGACAAATACGCTATAATAATAACTACTACTACTAGTAATAATAATAATTGAAAAAACATATACAGTAATAGACTACTATATAGATGCAATAGGTGGCGATAAAATGCAATGATTGTCATTTCAATACATTAAGAATGTTAACAGATGGTTAGACTGTAGCCATCCTCGAAACACCGGTCATTAGGTTTACCTACCATTCCGGCAAATAGTTGATGGTAAGTCGACATAATGGTTGGGTTTCGCAAATTCGATTGTAATGTGTAATGTGAACATGACATTCATATTATTAAAGAGTTTTCATATTGTAGAAGAAAAAGAAAATATCTCAAGTTTATATATTTACATTTTAAAAAGAATGCAAGTACATAGGCTAAGTTGTATATTTATGTTTCGTATCTACACACTGTACCAGAGTTGGACTATATTTTGAGGTATGGGCTCCCCTGTACTCTACTATAGAGGTATTGGACCCAAAGGAAACACGCCTGTAACAGTGTACCTATATATACACTGACGGTGAACGTTATTATTGTCTGGCACTGATGGTGTATAGTCTCGCTGACATGATTTAACACACTCAGTATACTAGGACTATTTGAGCTACATTCTTTTCTCAAACTTTTTATTTTTACTTCCAAATATATTATTCAGGCTGTTTAGTAGGCGATGCCTGAAAACTTTAAAGTATGCTGATCAGAAATAGACGAGACGTTTCTTGGCTTTATTTGATGTTCATAAATAATAGCTTTGTAAAATATTGTATGTATTTAGATAACTTCCTGCATATAGCTGCTAAAACTTGTCGGAATGTATGCACAATAAGACAAGCATAAACAATTGAGCAGCAGACAACAGCATATCTCAAACCTTGGGCAAAATATGGCTGGCTTTCTTTTACTTGGTTCTGCCTCAAAAACACACAGTCTGAACCTTGGCAGAGAACTTCTCCACTCTCTGGGGTGGAGCTACAACGAAGCGATTCGAATGTTAGGTTCTAAACACCGAGCAAACATAACGAATTTAGTAAATAAACAACCACGTGAGCGACGGGGGATATCTAGGATACGAAAGGACAGCAACACCACGAAGACCAAACGTTTATTGCAGGTGGGGAACTGACTTTGTTTGTTCCACATGCAACTGGGTCAAAGAGCTTAGATATTGTATTACTACATACTATATAGTTAATATACACACGAGTGTAATATATTCACGTATCAGTATATTTGTCAGTTAACTAGTAAAATGAAATTCGAAATTTAATATTGACAAATTGAAGAATATTAATATAGACGTACTGGATAGTCAAAAATGGAAATTGTCATTAAGAGTATTTTGCTGCAATAAACATACTATATATATTTTATATCATGAAATACAAGAGCAATGCCATCCTATGAGATATTGTTTTCCAAAAATAGGCCCGAAAATCCACATTAGTAAAACATAATGCATTGCATCATTAAAAGATTAAAGGTTATCACTTGCCCTTCGAATTTACTAATGAAATGGTCAGATCTAAAATGGGCAAAAGCATCCACCAGCTTTGGAGCCATCTACCAACACATAATATAATGAACCCTTTTGTGAATTGTTTAGTCTATGTTTTGGATGTTTCTTTTACGAAGGACGTTCCGAATAACATCTAGAGAATGTATATATTACCATGTGTGTTTTAACTTTCATCTCAAGCTACTATTCCTAACGTATTATCTAAGAAAAACATTCTTGCAACACATTTACATGCATAATGGTAGTCGATTAAAAAAATATTATAAGTAAACAGTACACGCATGAATAAACTGTAATATAATGTATGAGATGTACTTTTGCTTATCTTTAAGGCATTTATCTTAGGACAGTATTTGTCTAGAAAAAGATTTTATGTTTTTCAAAATTTCATTCATAATATATTTAGTTCTTATCTGAAATCTATTTTCATTGCCATACATATGTTTACTGTTTGATACATACTGGTGATCCTATCTATCTATCTATCTATCTATCTATCTATCTATCTATCTATCTGTCTGTCTGTCTGTCTGTCTGTCTGTCTGTC
>JAUTBR010024009.1:0-12499 GCA_032361205.1 Pseudorimula midatlantica
AAGAAATGCATTTATATTCCGGTAAAACCGTGCTAGACGACCATATCGGTCAACCAACTGTGATATTATGCCTTTAAGGTCCAAATGAGATTTTGAAATAGGTTTGAATAGTGGTCCAAATCGGCTTTTTTGATGTCCAAGGGATTTTAACTGGAGCATGATATTCCATTTGGCTAAAAGCCAGTCCGTCAGTCATATCACAGCTTGCATGCTTTTATATGTCCACTGACTGGCTTTTAGCCAAATGAATTAATCTTGAAAGAGACTCTAAACTCCAATTCAAGCAATTCTGCGATTTGTATGTTCTGACATTAGTGCTATTTTATGAATCTGCCTGATTCAATAAACTTGGGCTTATTTAAAACCATTGTATGTCTTCTGTTTTAAGGCTTTGTATGCAGAGAAATTATTAAATCAATCCGGTTTTTGAATTGTGTGCCCGAATTACAGGTACGTATGTAGCTGGTCATTGACTGCAAACTATGACCAGAGGTATGTTCAAGATAGAATACACTACGCTACAATACAATATGGCTGTAGTAGGAAAAGGACAAGAAAACACTACAGGGTCCAGACCCATAGTGAAAGTATTAATACATTATTAATACACGTGCTGGCTGAATGGCTTCTGTAGCAATACATATTGCTATGTATTGGATCTTGAACAAACATCTGGTCTGGTCATTGACTGCAAACTATGACTCGACAACTTATGGGTGAAATAATACCACTGCTTTGGAATAAAAACAACAAATTTATTGTTTGATAATTGTATTTTATTTGTTACTGAATATTGAGTCAACCAATTTCAAAATATTCATGATTTAGAGGAAAATACCTTAGTTTCCTGGTGCAATAACCACAGGGGGAAAAGTAACGCCTAAAAGAATCGTTCATCTATAAATTGTGACCAGTTCGCACATTATCTCTAATACTAATAGTACAGTAACTCATTATTATTGCTAAGTCAAACAATGAACACTGGTTCCATTCATAGTTTGTTTGAACTACATGATCTTGAGAAAATGCATAATTACCCAAATAAGGAAGAAAATGATGTACCGGTACATATGTACTACCAACCAGTAATGCTACTTTCCTAACTACAACACATTATGCAAATTTACAACTGTTTACTGGAATGATGGCCACACACTTAAGAGTTAACCAGCATTGGAAGGGTTAACAGGCAAGGCTGAACAGTTGAATGTTTCAAGTAGCAAGGTAGATAGCAAAACAATTCATACAACATGGGCTTCACATCAAGGAAATAACGTAACAATTTACAGAATTATTATTATTTGTTCACAAACAGTTTAAAAGAATACACATGATCAACAAGTGTTAAAAGATATTGCTATAAGGCACTGCATACTAACAGATTGGTCCTGATAAGAGCATGAAATTAACACAATGAAGGGCAATATATTATTGCCATAACATACTATGTAGATTTGTTTTAGTTGTATGGAAGAGTTTAGTAATGCGATATTAACTGTAAAACTTCTATCAAATTTTAACAAGGCAACATATCGGCATCACACACAATGTGTCATGTAGCTTGGGTCTATCTAAATTATCACGTTCAAGATATCTGAACATTTATATTCTAGAGCTGTTACAATGGTCTTCTTTCACCATGAAAAACAGAAAAGATTGGTGAATGTTGAGCAAATCATGTGATGGATTGTTATTACAAGAGAAAACATCAAACTGATGAGGCCAACATTGACCCTCTATTCTCTCATTCTCTCATTAAGCATTCAGCAGGTAACATGGGTAACAGAACTATTAGGTAGCCGTTACAACTATGTAGCAACAATGTACGTGGTCCATGGCCAGTTATGCTGCTTTATACAGGATTGAATTAGTGCTTTACATCGCAAGTGGAATATTTCACCTAAAATGCAACGACGTATACAGGAGGGCCCTGGAGTATTTAATTTGTTGGTGTGTATACATATTGTATACATACAGGCTTGTATACATATTGGTTGTGGTCTGCAAAACTGATAAGAAGTAACTCTGACAACTGGTTCACCACGACGACTTTCACCGGCCTCCATTACTAGACAATATTTGTGGATGTTACAACACACTAATACAGTCGGTCATAATGCTTGTGAAATCCTGTGTTCAATAATGGACAATATGGATGGTCTCCCTTTGGAAGACCAGAGGCCTGTTCAGGAGGGCGTGAACTCGCCTTGTCAACCTTCATCCTTCATATGTAACTCGCCCTTCTGAACAGGCCTCTGAAAACATGAGAAATGGTATCACACATTCTCTTTGGGAGCGGTCCGTTTAACATGGCAATTACTATTGAATTACTATTGAATTACTACACTATGATAAATTACTCAGATTAACTTGCAGCTGCAGTATGCAATGTAAATCGCTGGATCAATATTGAACATTTACTAGCATTAAACAGTGATAATGGGTTCCTTGGTTATACCAAGTACTGCACAAACTACTAATTTTGTTCAATACTCCTTGTGGTTTTGAGTATAATATAACATTAACTATACAATCACAATCCAGCATTGACACATTATTCCTTATTATTCTGTTGAAATGTGTTCCAATTCCAAATGGATAAATAATGATAACTGTTGTATAGAGAGAGCAGTTCATATTAGGAATCAATACATCGAATAGTATTCATTATTGAACTGTTACAATAATAAATCTTTAAAATAGTATGAAAAGAAAGTGAGAACTTAATGTACCATAGTAGCTTAAACAGAAAATTATCATTCAAGGCAGAACATTATTTATCATTCATTCAAGACTTTCATTCAAGGCAGAAAATTATGTATCATTTATTCATGACTTTAAAAACAATATCGCTCATTCTATGCAGAAAGTGAGTTTTGCTTCCAGCAGACGTTGCGGGGTATAATTAGGTCACGGTGTTGAGCTGTGCGTGACTGCTGGGAAGAAGTCACGTCATGGTTCCAGGAAGTCACAGCCTGGGTAACGCACAACACACAACGGCAGATTACACATTGGCACATACATCAGCCATGTTGATTTGAAGACTTAATTTCTTATAGTGTCAACGCATAGTCAACGCACATGTTCATTTACATGACAACTGTGTGTCTCGAGCAGATCGCCTAGCAACCGTCGGCAGAAACATGAAGTAGCAGGACGACACATCCACTTGTAAAGAAGCCAACCTCACAAGTCTGTGACAAAACGACGTCTTGCAGCAGATAAGGGAGAGAACTCCATTCAATATTTTGCGTATCAGAACAAATCCAATTCTATAACATTCACAATGTTTATCGACATCGAAATGTGAACGAAATTGTTTCTGCAAAATGTCGGACACAATGAGCACACTGGTGATAGGGAAGAGCGATGCCAGGGGAGGTAACTAGCTGGTGCTGACACTCCGCGCGGCTCCAGACCGGATCTGTTTGGCTTCTCCCATCAGAGTGGTCAGCATCTGGCTCAGCTGGTCATCGTCCACCTTCAGGTCGCCCAGGACGCCGTCGTTCTCGGTATCACGCTCTGAAAGCAGGTCACATGACTATAGCGACTCGTTAGCACCTCAATGAACTATACGTTTGGTCCAAATGTTGCACAAAGCATGCAAATGTGTCATTAGAGCACCGGTTTTTAGAAGTTCAAAATATCAAGATTTCATAGAAGTTCAGCAAATTTGATCACCCGATTTACTTAATATTGAAGAATATATATTCAAAGTTATTTTTGGAAACCTAGACATCTATATTTACCTATTAATGGCGTGTCATCATATATTGAGCTTTTTCGGAAGACTTGGTCACGTCGGGATGAACTCTTAATCTCCATTTTATAGTCGCACGCATGTTTCCACAGAGCTGAAATACATAGAAATCTATCTTAACATCTCAATTCCAAATTTCAAAGGTAAATATATTTTGAAACCAATCAAAAAGGAATTTAGTCCATTCAACCATAATGTTACTGAATGATAACTTGTGCAATTCTCAATAAGCCGTTTTGTTCAAGTATGTCAGAGTTACCTACCCTGATCCAGGAGGTGCTGTTGGAAGCCGTCCCACCACCGGTTGAGATCTTCCGGCGAGTCGGCAGCCATGGTGTGCTCCATGACCCCTGTCAGCGACACCGTCTTGATGTGGAATGTGTGCGACCTCTTGCATGTGGCTGGGTCCGCGTCACTGATCTGGGAATTCTGAACCAAGGAACAAGTGTCAAGATGAGAATTCTGAACAAAGGAACAAGTGTCAGATGGGAATTCTGAACAAAGGAACAAGTGTTAGATGGGAATTCTGAACAAAGGAACAAGTGTTAGATGGGAATATATAAATAGATTATATTATTATTATTATTATATATTATTATATATTATTCTGAACAAAGGCACAAGTGTCAGATGAGAATTGTGAATAATGGAATAGAAGTATTCGTTGGACTAGCAGCTTTACCTTTGTGACGGAGATGGCGACCATGGGTTCGGTGACTTCGACGTCACCCGGTGACGACCAACATGACAACTGCAGATTCTTCAGAACACACCAGTATCGGCGCCATTTGGACAGGTCGTCATCCTCCTGAAGACAACATGTGCAAACCTTACAAACTAAGTAACCTTATACTGTCATACAATAACTGCATTCACAGTTACACGTCTGAAAGCAGAAAATATGCCTAAAATGGTGGACTATAAAAACTTACCTGAAAGTTAAGCATGTATTTATTTTAATGAGGTTTAGAGCTGCTTTCAACATACCTATCACTTATATCGCTGCAACCACCCACCTGGATTGCATTGCCACTCTACAGACGGCGCATTCTATCAATATCGCGTCAGAAATGTACGGGACTATATTTACCTGGAGGTTGAGAAAACCGGTGACAACAGGCTCCACTAGACATTTAGGGATGGCCGCTAAACGGCAGCAGTAGTGGCCGAACAGTGGCAGCTCGTGGACAGCACCATCTGGTGACCAACACAATCAACACATTAACACCGGCGGCACAGACCAAGGACAGGTAAGTCAGTATTAGTGCTAGTAAGGGCAGATAATGTGTTTAAATCATACCTGAATTGACTTCTAGCTGTAAATCAAACGTCCTACCTGAATTGACTTCTAGCTGTAAATCAAATGTCCTAATGGAGTCGTTGACATCTGATAAAACCAGCGAACCTTTAGCAGCTAGCTCAAACTTTGGACCTCTGAAAAAATACACACATCTTTTCACTCTCATTCTAAATAATATCCATTGATGGTAAATGAATGATAACATTCTTACTTGTGATTTAAATCTTCCAACCAACCAGAATATATAGAAATAAGTGTGGAAAATCTACAATTGGAACTAGCATAAAATAATTAAATATTTGGAAATATTATATACATGTATATTTATGTACTTGTAAGGAAGGCAAAGTGAATACTTACAAAACCATATTCCCCATAATATCAGCATCATTCTGAAATAGACAAGACGAGATTAGTGCATTCATTAGCACCAAGAATCGGACGGTACAAAAGTGCTTCATAATCAATGACTAAGGGAGATAACTCTGAATAGCCTGTGAAAACCTTTTGCTTCAGAACTGAGGGGGGAATTCCTGCCAAGTCTGTCCGAGTTTCCATGACAACTCACCAGTCCGGAGAGACGCTTCCCGACACTTCTTCCGACAGATCCGGAGATGTCGTTGATCCTCTTCCGGAGTTTCTTCGGCGTGTTTGCGATGGAGAGGTCGTCGTGCAGCTTGTGACAGTACACCTCCACGCGGTAGTCAAAGTCGTGCGGGATGTTGTTGCTGGAACAGCAGTAAAATACACTCGCATGTATTGTCAATATCTTCATAATCAATGAATAGCGTCCATATCCCTATTAATACCAAATAATTATATAAATAACAAAACATAAAATTTCTACTATCCTATAGGATATATATTTTACATTAGGAGAAATGGATCGGGTTACTGGGCGAGTGGGAATATACGACTCACAACAAGACGACGTCCTCGAAGGTGATGTCGGTCATACTGCGGTCCACGTTGCTGATCATCGTCGTGTCGAAGATCTCCGTGCCGATCTTCAGCAGACAGAACACGGCGTATCTACGGTGGTCTGAAACAGTAGCACACATTTCAGAACTCTTGTGAGCACGAGTGAGCTGTAGTGAGTGAGAGAGCAAGAGTGAGGGTGAGCAAGAGAGAGTGAGATTCAGTAAGACAGCAAGGAAGTGTGAGATTGAGTCAATATGTAAGGTGAGTTAAGTGAGCGTCAAGAAAACAACTCTAAACCCCAATTTTTAAAAAAAAAGGAAAAAAAGTGAGTTTGAATGTGTAGCAGTGAGAATAAGCAAGAGTAAGTTAAATTGAACAGGAAAGATCATATGATAGCACAGTTGTTTTTTCACAATATTACAATCTCAAATAAATCAGCTTAGTTTGAGAGGCAATGATGCAAAACAATTTATTCAACATTCACCAGCTTTACGTCTACTTGTACACAAAAGCCTAATTATTAATTTAAACAGAAATACAAACTGTCATTCATCATGCCTTTGCAAAATGCAATCAAAGACAAGCAGTGAAATCAACAACTCACATTGTGCATTGCACCAGCAACTGACTGAACAACCTCACATTGCTAATGCATACACCTTCCTGACATAAAGGTGTAGTAATATAAATTTAGATTGGAATTAAACTGCATGGAATCTACTTCATTTGGAACAAAATACCATTCATGTCAAACAGATACACCAGGGCACAGATACAAGTGCCAGTGGCATCACAAGCTTTATATGCTATAATTATCGTATTGTGTATCGTATCGTGACCTGTGAATCGCGATACGTATCGTAAGAAAGTGTATCGTTGTAGGCCTAATTGCTGGAGGGGATGATTCATTTATAATTACTGAATATCGCTGCAGGAATATGATTACCAATACAGTAATTAAACCTCTTTTCAATTTTTATTACTAGTACTTAGTTTTATTTGATCATATCTGCCACCACCAATGTTGTCGAGAAATGTGGACCCTCCTTTATTGATAGGTCAATCTGATAGATATAGCTGGGGGAAGATTGTCCTAGTCACAGAATGCAGATAGATTGATTGCTGAAATATTTTATATGTACTTGAATGTTCACCATATTTAGAATGTCATATTGAAATGCAATCAATCAGATATGCTAATATTGATATTTATCTTGAGGCTTGCGTAAGTGGACATGGCACATACATAGACATTCTAGACACATGATAACGTCACTTACCTCCCTTATTCTTAAAATGGTCGCTATCCTTCCACATTAACGGTATCCGGATATCTGGAATAAACAAGATTATCATGCTACAGGATTTACATAATCTCCGCTTTGACAATTCTTGCAGAATGTGTATTCTAAGCATGGCTAGACATTATGACATCATTGTACATACACAAGATAAATTTTACTAATTCTGTAAATCATATACATGTATTATTGGTTGACGGCAGACAGTTGTTATCACAGTTGTCGTTGCTGTTGTAGATGTTGCAGGTGTAGATGATGGAGATGCACACACTTACCAGAAACACTGACTTTGGCCGTACACGGGACCTGATTTCCTTCAACGGACCTGAAGCACACAATGGATCGTCAGCTTCTGTGATCAGCAAACCAAACATCATGATACAGCACATTCTCTTTTGTAGTGCATTTCATAGTCAAACTAGCCATAATCAAAAACAAGTGGAAGATGAGGAATAAGTATGTGTAGACAAATCTAATCTAAATATTTTCAGGCAATATTTTGCTTAACAAATTTCTGCAATTGTAGATGATATGGGGGTTTTCAACACTGTATGTGCTACCATCTATATGAGTATATTACAGTAGGTTTTTGGAATTTCTATAACATTGAGCGCTCCTATGTTCATTACTCATTACTCCACTGACAAATTAAACTTGAGTGGGAGTTATCTCCCCATACTCACTGGTTCTTCCCCAGCACTTCATCAGTTTTGCGTTTCTGCAGCTCGTGCATGTAGGCGTAGATGCGCGTGTTTGACGTCAGCAGGTTCTTGGCAGCCTCAAGCATCTGCGCCGGATGTTTGGACGCCGCCAACAGCTTCGCCGTCCCCTCGCGCATCTTCATCTCATGGTCAATCTTCTGCTTCAGGTCATTGTCCTGCAACAAACACCAAACACCTTAGCACTGGGCAGAACGACATCTTGATATTTCATTGGGCAGTTGCTATTTTCCATATTAGCAACTTATAAAAACTACAAACACCAGATCACTAGACTACCATGTCAAACAGTTCTAATATTTGTTTGTAGCTCTCTTGGATTAGGCCACACCTCTGTGGGATACTTCCAGTTGCCTACAGCATGCAGAAGGTTAAATTTCCCTCAGGTTAATACAGATAGCATTATATCAGTATTATTTATAGATACTGATGATGATGATGATAAATGATGGTGGTGCTAGACACCACACTTCATCCAGGGCTAGAAGTTCCCATTCGCCTGGCGGCCCGATCCGTTTCTGCTAACATTAAAGGTATCCTACCGGGTAGTTGTAATTTCATATTATTATTCGGGCGAGTACGTTTTACAGTACTTTACGATTCCAACCCTGTTCATCTAGATCATATAATCTATGTCTAGATTGAGGACAGGAAGACAGGGCTAGTAGTAATTTCATATTATTCAGGCAAGTATGCTTTAATTTAAAGTACTTTACGATTCCAACCCTGTTCTAGATTCAGGACTGGAAGACACATGATGTCTAATGATGCGTGATTTCAAAAACTAATGTTGGCCCTTAGGGTGTAAAAGGTCGCCATGACACTTCAGGTCATGCCAGGTTAAGTAAGGTCATGTAAGGTTGTCATGGTAATACAACACTAATAGCAGGACACCACCTGCCATGTCCAATTGTATGCTTCAATGACTTCCATTTCAGAGCAGACCAGGTATAGAAAAATAATGCTTATACAATTACACATAATAGACATAATTGTCATCTTCATTCTGACAATTGGGCTACTGAGCCTATTAAAAATCTAAAATAGAGGGCACAAATTCATTTTAAATAGTTACTGTTGAACACTAATTAGATAGGCACTTAATTATTTTCTTGAAGAATGCCATAATTTAATATCACATTATCTAATGACCGACACTGAAATCCACATTAAATACTAAGTTTCATAAAATTACATCCCATTTTCAAATACTTCAAGAGATCATATCAGTTACACCAGAATATTGATAAAGATTGGAATTCCAACATGCGTTACTGTGGAAAACATTCCCTGTAATTAGCATATTGCAACTGCTCCAGTAATGAGGTAGATAATTAGCATATTGTAATCGCTCCAGTAACGAGGTAGATACTTAGCATATTGTAACTGCTCCAGGTAAACATGAGGTTCCGTAAGCCAGTTAATCAGTGTAAGGTATGGACAAACACACCTAGATCTGCAAGGCCATAACAACTCCATGAACCCACCAACAGCCAACTCACTCTATTAACCCATTAACATCAAATAATTAACAAATCATAATTATTAGAGATACTTAGAAAGTTCAAATACAGCCAAATCTACATTATGAATAAAGTTAACCCAATGAATTGTTGCATTCCTGTTTTGTTTCTGTTTGTGTCATGAACAAGAAGAAATAAAGACTACTTGTTCAAATTAACTGTAGTTCCAAAGAAAATAATATAACATTACAGCAAATATTGAATGCAGTGCAAGTATTCATAAAGATATAGTTCCATAACGTAGTGCTACAGCTGTACGTGATATAAATCTTCGTACCGAGAGCAGAATCTTTCGCTCCACAAGTCCTCGGACTTTACTGAGGAAATGGAAAACCTCATCATCGTCACTAGAGGTTGACATGACGACAATATCAACAGTATCAGGCCTAGCAACTTGATCACAATATCAACAGTATCAGTCCTGGCAGCTTGAATGACGGAATTAACATCACTCTGTAAAACTCAGTATTCCAGGTAAATCTGCAGTTTAAAGCACTAGTTCTTCAATGGTCAGATTCTCATCACAGTGCAATAATGACAGTAGCATAAATGTCCAACTTTATAGCACGCCCGTGTGCAACATTAACACAGTCCATCCGCTAGGAGATAACCTGTGCCACAGCATATGTCCACACACTATCCAGACAGTCTTGCGAAAGGGGACGACAGGCAATGTGCGAGATGTTGATCACATCCGATCGAGCATGGCAGATCTCCCAAACCATGGAACATCCCAACGTACAATGCACACCTCTCAAATAGTCAAATATGTGTGCCAAGCTGTGAGTTACAGCACAACTAACTTATTCTCCAACATTTACAAATACCACCTCAGACAAACCGGCTGTTCAGGTAAGTAAAGTGAACTGCAGAAATATCGGCAACAGAAACAAGTAATTGATGATCAGTCAGGAAAAAGTTGACTTGGAGATTGTCACGATATCCGCCCAGTGAATCTTGTAGCCTGCGCCCTGCAGGGTAACACGCTTCAGTGAACACAGGTATAGGCAGTACCAAGTGCCCATACAGAAACAGTTCAATACATGGAGAAGCTCAATAACCATAACTGACATGCATATGGTAACATAATGGTAAAAAGGTCAAATACAAATGTTACCGTTCCCGAAAAAAATATCTGTGTACGGTTTTGGATTTATATTTGTATTTGAATTTTGATTTTTTTTGTTGGATTTTTTAAGAATGCTATTTTCATACCGGTAATCATACAGGCAAGCTGAACATATGCAGCATAAGAGAAAATAAGAAGTAGGAAATGATTTATCTTAGACTCGGTGGTATGTGTGGCTTTCTAGTCAGCAATATTCTGTTCGAATTAATAGGGAGTCCGGGGTTCATTTGAAAATCTGCAATGTTAAAGGTATCTGTATGACCCCCTGAAAATTACAGATTTTACCACCTTTAACATTGGGCCTATGGGCCTATGGAGAATGAGCCCCTCAGTATTTTCATTATTTGTAACACTGCTCTTAATTACAGAGCATACATGACCATGTAGAAGATGAAATAGTTTAAATATCTCACATGCAGGATAGGAACTTAGGATTCAATGATTGGCCCTCAGGCCAGGGTAGGTCACATTCAACAGCTGGGTGACCTCCTGTCACCACATGTGACCTCCTGTGACCTCCCACTGCCTGCAGTGGCCACATCAATCTTGCAACAACACAACACCTTGAAAATACTCCTCAGAAATGAAGAATGTTTAAAGACATTCTATAATTATAGACATGACACATTTAGTATTACATAATTTTCATATAAAATATTCATGAAATTAAATTATGAATTCTTGCATCTGTACTGATTACCCTGTATGACATTCATAAATGCAAATCTGTGTTGTAATTCCTCTCTATTAAATCATTTCTACCAAGTAACAGTTGCAAAGCTCAGTTGCACTTTAGATACCAATACAAAGACCAGTTACACTAGGGGCGTGATCGATTTGGCGTCTTCTCGTTTTGGTAGAAGTGATTCTAGGAGGAGAAATGTTCATCTACGCGTCCCTGCTATGGAGGTGGAGCGCGGGAATTCGTCTGCCAGAAGAAGAAGAAGTCTTCTGCCGCAAAATGATCAGCAAGAAAACATCTTCTGGAAGAAGGATGGTCAAATTGACCACGCCCTTAATTACCAATATGTTTTCATGGGACAGCTTATTTTGATTGGTGCAACTCCAGCAAGCTAGCTCTTAAACTATAGCCTATAGTGCAATGAATGGAATGCTTGCCAACATTCTGCAGCTATTGAACCAAAACCCAACTGCAGATTTACTGTACTATTAGATTGTATGTTCAGAAACTCGGAGCATGGTATGAAGAGGTGCATTATACTTGATTTCTGACTTTGTCAACAGCCGACTTAGATGTGTAGTTGCAGCTGTAAAACTGATATTAGTTGATATCAACAACAAATATAAAATGACAAATATGATGTTTCATCTACTATCTTAAATACTGAAAGAAAAAGTGAGTGAGTGAATAAAAAGAAATCATGAGAATCAGAATTAAGAATACATTAAAACCATTTTTTTTTGAAATTAGTATTATTACCACTGGCCCGGCCATTTCTCCTAATGCTAAACTTATCCTAAGGGCCAGTAGAAATTCATAACATTTCTCCCAATGCTAAAGTTATCCTAAGGGCCAGTAGAAATTCATGTTTTTTGTAAACATTAGTTATTTGTATCATTATTCGGGCCAGTAAGTTTCCAGCAGTAATTTCAAACACTGATTGAAGGGTTAAAATAGAAATAAGCTATATAGACCTAGAAATATACACATTTTGTTTTTATCAAAGTTTTTTTGATATTACAATGATAATACTTACCCTTATACTAATAAACTTTTGTATTTATTCCTAAATTCATTTTGCAAACTCCAAAACACCATAATACAGGAAATCAATTTATATTCAAATCCAAATGCTAAACTGGTGATTGACAGAAGGCAAAGAAT
>JAUTBR010024564.1:0-10437 GCA_032361205.1 Pseudorimula midatlantica
GTTTTTATTATTTATATAATTATATTTTAAAAATTAATTTTATTATTATTATTTTACATAAAATAAAAACATAGTGTGTAAATAAAAAAATGTGTGTGTGCGTGTGAGAGAGAGAGAGAGAGAGAGAGAGAGAGAGAGAGAGAGAGAGAGAGAGAGAGAGAGAGAGAGAGGTGAGAGAGAACTTTGAAATGGGAGATGGAGGTTCACATTCATATTTTTACATTCAGCTGGGTTTCAAGAAACTATATAACAATTTTATTAAAACTTTCTAAAACTAGTGTAAACCATCATAATATACTAAAACGTGTCGTCCTTTCACGAACCTTTCCTACTCTGGACCCGTCAATATATAATAACACTGTATAAATCTATGCTATTCTCATTACTGTATTTAGACTTGTTTAAATTTTTTATTGTATGACCATTATTTTACAGGAATAACAATAATCTCTTGAGTATTATACGGTTCACGTGTGCACTTAACTTATACTTAGTAAAGGATAAATTATTTGAAAACTATATTAAATGTATAAACTATCGCATGGTGTTTGTGAGATAAAGTAATGAGCATTGTTGATGGAATAAAGTAATGAAGATTACACTTCAAATGTAAAACACTACTCTTTATCACAAAACATGTTCCTACCTGTTAATTTAGCACATTATTATATGGTACTAGACATGGGATACTATTGTTATTAGTTTTCGATAAAATGCAAAAGCTGAGAGAAATTTTAGCACATGAGAGTGAACTTGAAATTGGATGTCATGGGACCGAGTGATCAAAAGCATTGTTCCTTGAGCTATACACCCAGACTATTATAGCAAGTAGGAATCATAATACCCCCAAAGAATGGCACTAAGAGGCATATCAATATTATTACATTTAAACGGTAATAAAGAATGATATGGTGATATGTGCAGGTAATCATTTTCCTGAAAAACTGAATGGCTTTATTATTTCTATTCATACACATTGTTGAGAAAAGATCTGAAAGAAATAAAGCAAATATTTATTTTGATATAGGGACTTATCAACAATTGATATATTCTGTGACCTTTGATCTACCATTTAAATACATATAAGTCCCATTTTCAAACATGTGTATGTCTCGTAGTTTAGCTAGATATTCTATATGCCTTTTTTATTAACGAAACAGAATAGAAAATTATTCTCGAAAATTGCACACAGTGACTTTGAGAAAGGAACATAATTTTATTCTCGAAAATCACATAATATTATGGTGATGAAAGGTGAACATACACTGAATCAATCTGTGTGCATCACAGCAGGATACGTACATATTTATACATTGTATTTTAAAACAAACATTGGCAAGTTAGAAAATTAAAAGTACATCTTGAATAGTTTTCCAATTACCGATATCTATCATTTCTTGATTATCTGACGTTGAAATGCAATACAACAATACCATTAGTGATATTTATCACATAACTGTAAAACAGACTGTAATATCCATTTTTAAGTTGGAACAAACTCTTGTATGCAGTCATGAAGAAGTCTGAAGTAGTGACGTTACGTTTGTGACGTGACAATGGATGACATCACACCTCTTGGTGGCATCATTGATGTTGGTCACATGATTACAATCATTTGTATCTGAGACAGTGAACCAGTTGTTACCATATCCTATCATTTGGAGGGAACCAGTTATGTTATAGTTATAGTTATTGAATGGGTGTTTTGCACTCTCAAACTCTATGTTATGTGATAAGAGTTTATTTCGTATATGCAACTATGCATACCGTTGTAATTTACATAAATGTGGAATTTATATAATATATTTTATAACCATTACAGCGTATTTCACAAACTTGCGTATACATTTAGAAGTATGTTAATACGTGACAACACGTTAGTATGTGACAATAAATGGTACAGTTCACAGCAACATTACTAAAAATACGCTAGAATGTACATTGGGCGTGATATGTGCTGGTCACGTCACAACAAACGCCACATCACCGGCGACATGAACAATTACGCGAGTGACAACACATTTACGAAAACAGGCATTTTTTATGTCCCCAGAGCATATTCGAATATGTTCGCTTGAAGGTAAGTCGCTTGATGGATTCAAGATAAAGGATTAGTTGCTGTGGTAGTTGTGGGGAATATGATGACTTATACAAAGCACCTGACATTTACAACACGAGAACACAGAGCAAGTAGTCAGTCATCACCGCAACATGCTCCTGGCGAAATGTTAACAAATGCATGATAGTCGAGTACTTTCTGTGACGTGTGTACGACAGGGTGATATACTCTGTTCCTTTATATTATACTTGTGTGCCCATATCTATAATTCGCATCGAAGATGTTTAAAGAAATCATTTTCACAGCATTTGATCCATACCGCCGTATGTAGACTTTGTAATAAATATAATATTGTTATGTTTGTGCTAAAAGTTAAATATTTTAGCATGCATTTCTTCCAAGTCACGGTGATTCGTGGGCGCAAAATTGATATCCTTATTTTGTAGATCCCGACAACATTAACGACTAACATCAAACGCAATCAGTGAAGTGATGATAGTAAATTAGTCTAGACGGCATATTTTCATGTCAAACAGGAGAACAATATTTAAGGTCGTTTTTTATGTTCATGATTTGATGTATACTATGCCAGATATTGGCAGTTCTTGTGAATGACTCCAGGCAAGCCTTTTATATGAGACCACCTTTGATTGCTTATAAAATATAATGAAAGCTTTCCATACATGTGTTACCTCCACAAACCAATGTGATCTATTAAATGTAGATAATAGTAAATTAATATAACAAAAGTATGATTAACACTGTTAAACTTGAATGGAACAAGTAATGATTTGGGGAATGTTGTTGGTTACACGTGATAAAAACTACACTTTTGTTTATAATTATATTTTAGTTCCAAATGTAATTATGTAATTATAAATGATTTCTTATAAGTAACAGTCTTGATATTCTTTGAATTTAACACCAATTCATTTTTTACTATATTTAAAATATATCTCGGTGATTTGGAATGGAATGGATGCGAACTCACAACAAGTATGTGTCAGGTAAAACTCGTGTCTTAGTACAGTATACTGCGCTCATTCCACTGGAAATGTACTGAATAACACGGTTTCTATTACATTGTCGAATATTTTACTTTAGAAAAATATGGTAGACAACCAGATCGTTATTCATATATATGAAGACAGAGTATATCTTCACTTATTGAATATATTATCATTAAAATCAGATTGCCAGCGAGGGAAGTGTTCAAACAATGGGACAGAGAACAGCAGGAAGATTTTCGATGACGATATTGGTTTTTTTTACACCTTTACTTTCATTACACATATTATAAATAGGATGATTTATTTGATGTACGTCTCCGATACATATATGACCTGAATAGATAACTATGTAAAATACATACGTACATATATGTATATTAAGCACAATTATATAAAACGATGTGCGATCTTGTCAATAAAATTGCCATTTAATATATGTATTTATTTTTAATTTGTAGTTAAATTTATCTTTCATTTATCTACTAATATGTACATGTGTCGTATCAGATGGTGTCTGCTGAAAGGACGTTTATTTTGCAGACTGTATCTTTATTGTCACACTGATGCTTGTGTAGGAGACAATGTGAGTTGAGGAATGTCATGCATCTGTTGGTATTAACATATTGATATGAATTACCACACGCTGTTTCGACTTCTCTATGGTGTGCTGTAACATACTAGTATAAGACTTTCATTGCAAACTACATGTGTTCTCTTGACACGTTTTGACAGCATTGAGTCACCTTGAAAATGCGGAAGCTGTATTATTGTTAAATTCGATTATTGTTCTTGGTGTAATTCGCATAGAAATCTCAAATGTGCACATATCAAGCGCTTCTGATATTCTGCAGATCTAATTAAATATATGCAAATTAACATGATAATAATAGAAATATTATAAGACAAATTTTATTCTAGATAATGTATCTTCTGCTGAACTGCTCGTTATCCAGGATCTTACATGCTAGAGATACACGCCTTGAAAGGTCGACGAAACCATGTCTTGCAGGGGTCATGTACACGTATTTATTAAAAATAAACTTTCTGTATGACGTTTCTGTCATCTACCCGGTCATTGTACATGCATGCCAATGTTAAGTTTTCCTTCTGGCATAGTCGACATACAGTTTTGAGTTGCCATCAATTCATACAATAAATTCCAAAGGGTATTGGAGTAAACCGTCTGATTTTGTGATGCATATTCGCAGTTGAACTTATATGAACCACCATTTTCTTCAGGTGTTAAAGATATCCAGATCTGAAAAGCGAGGCTTACACTAATTGAGTAAATTACTGTAGTGAAGATGAATTCAAACTGTCCTGACATGACAGGTCCTGTCTATTCGCTGTGTCCAGAGAATTGGAATCGTATTCAAATCTCCGCTTAACGTCCGAGCATGGCAATTATCAGCTTATTAAGACCGTAAACCTTACGGGAGTAAATCGGACCTTTGACCTTCATTGATGTTGTCATTGGGAGACTATCTTACCGGGCATATTTCTTTGGAATACCTCTTCCGTCTTCTCCATAAAGACCCTACAGCCTGGATGACATATACAATGAAAAGGACGAAAGGAAATCGGAGACCAATGTTCACTTAAAGAGATATAAACACCAGCGACTGACAAGATAACAATGTGGGGTTCTCGCTAGTGTTAGCTTCAAGGCATACATTTCTTTTAGTCTCACCTCATTGTGCTTCTCAGGAAAGGATGGACAGAGTAAAATATTAACTTAATACGACGGCACTCCGCCAAATGAGCACGGCACAATGGGCGCATGTGGGTGAGGTTTCACGTTCGGTGAGGCGTGAGCTCGTTTGGTAAATTCCCGCGCCTTTTACTCATTGGTCGTCAAGAGCTTAGATACTTAGAATTAATCTACCCAATGCACGTGATCACATTCTAAGTGCACGCACCAAGAGGCCATGACCGATATGCTATTTATTACACAGTGTATTAATTAATCACAAGTAGTATATGCTAATAGATTAATATATGTCTGTTGTTTTTATGGCAAATATGTGAATGTATATGTAATCAATCGATGATCTCATACTCCAAATAAAATCGTGGCAACTTATGTCAAATTAGTACTTAATTTAGGTTAATAAAATCATTGAAATATAAGATAAATACGGAAAACATACGAACTGTATAACTGTTTCGAATTCTTATACTATCGCTTATATTAGAAACACACTTTGTTCATTGTTTTAGAATATTCGTTAAGTTTTTGCAGTTGTGTATTCTTCATGAAATTCTGGTGATAAGGAGAAGAGAAGTCGATATGTTTTCAAAGTGAAGTGGCCATACCAAGTGACAAAGGATTCGTATGTTAAAGAAAGAATTATTTAATACTATAGCTACTAGTATTCTTACATGATTTTGAAAATATAGTTGCTCAATTCTATAGTAAATTACCAAAGGCAAACCTATCCGAAATGACAACAATTGTATAGCAGTCTACTGCCAACTGCATTAGCCTTCTCAAACCACAACATCAAGGGCAATTCAACTCTGGTTTTCAATAGCAGAAACTCAATTACGTTAATTTTAACATATAGGTGTATGGATTAGTATGTATTAAAACAGTGTGCATTGCCTCTAAATCTCTAGAACACTACACTAGGTGGTAAAAATCTATCTCGTTGTGCATAAGAACGTATTGAGTTAAATACGGTTCCACGAATCATATTGTTGTTTTTCTTATTCCATCCAGGTTCCAAATGTAGCAATGAAGCAATGGGGCCCGGATGTTGTTCTTCAATGAGCATGTCCGTAGCATATTGCTCATTCGTCGTTTTTGTGTGTCAGTTTTTATTAAGAAATATTTCCAGATTTGGAGACGGAGAAGGTCAACGGACTCGTCGCCTGAGGCCACGCTGTACCTACAGTTACGAATGACTCCGATATACGTAGACTTGACTATCATACACTATTCTCCCAGTCCAACCGATTAATCGTGTCGCCCTGACGACTAACTACGAGTATCAGAATAACAACAGCGTCTGTCCGACTGCACTTCGAGTTTACTACCTAAAAGGTCAAGATACAAACATTTCAGAATGTCAATACAACACAATACAATAACTGAGAATTTCAATATGGGTTTTTGGTGGTTATCTTCGACGGTAAACTATTTGTTCTTCTAGACCGATTCCAACAACTCAGTGTATCATCTGAAATATCCATGCTCCTTTTCAGATCAAGGACCTTATTTGGCACTTGGGATTCAACTCTAATAATATTGAATCCTAATTTAAGCCCGTGCCCTTGCCCTTCCGTGTGTATACCCATGGGCCAAATTTCGGGTGGACCTTGCTTACGGAACTACTAGTAATTTAATTTGCTTTTTTTAATTTCTGCTTGTTGAGTAGTTATCCAGTCCTTGTCAAAGACAGTTCGTGGCAATCCTTTCGATTTTTTACGATTTTCGATTTTATTTTTGCCAATTTACAAAGTAAAGGTAAAAGATCATTAAAAATCTAAAAGATTGCCACGAAACGTCTTTCACAAGGACTAAGTAATTGTCATGCAATGAACTACATATACAAGTGTCTACGATCCTTGCATATATGTCTTCACCTATCTCAATCAACTTGGCATTTCGCCTTGACTACATAACAAAATCAATCTTATCAGTATCGTACAGCATGCATTCACTAGGGTTGGTATAACGACGACCGAGGCAATTGTGTAATTGGAACTTTAATGACGAATACTCAGGACTAATAAATCCATATAAATTTAATTAACACACGATTAACATTATAATCTCCGTCCAATATTCGATAAGTCAAATATTTGCCGTCTATAAATGTATTTGCTGATAGTATGAAAGAAAAATATGGTATGTTGTTTCTTGCCAAAGAATAATTCTGTCCGACGACATGTTATTTACATACACGACGTTTACTACATCTCTACCATTCATTTACCGACCAATAAATACACTGACCTCCAATCTGAGCTTTATTGCTATTTTGTCAGTAGAATCTAATACTTTTTAGTCATGTTTTACGACTAGCTGTAGACGCAATGTCTTGGATTTTGTCATAATAATCGTAAAGGAATATTTAAAATGTTTTAATCTTAAACAATAAATTATCGATTTTGTAATATAGCTGCAATATTAAATTCATTCTAAATATTATAATCCAACACAATTGATCTTACAGAATGTGAATTATCGAATAGAATACATTTGCTTGTCTTGATCTTAACATTCTTCTTCTTCTTCTTCACCACCACCACCATTATTTTCTTCTTCTCTTCTTACAATATTACATGTAGCCTAATAAGGTCAACATGCAGCCCAGTTACATGTGTTTAAAAATCTTTTGGACGTAAAACAAATTGAGCGTTTCTATTTGAATATGCATGCGTGTACTTGTATATTATGTTAATTAACTAGCGGATATTGTTAGCTTTTTATTTAATTGTCGTGGACAGAATATCTACATCTGCTAACGAAACATTCTGGGCTAATCTACCAGCCGTGCTTGTATCAAACAGTAAAACAACTAGGAGCAGATTGTATTTG
The DNA here is from genome assembly GCA_032361205.1 of Pseudorimula midatlantica. Lineage (NCBI taxonomy): Eukaryota > Metazoa > Mollusca > Gastropoda > Lepetellida > Lepetodrilidae > Pseudorimula > Pseudorimula midatlantica. The sequence continues at coordinate 7,616 of JAUTBR010024564.1, forward strand.
TTTTGTCTATAGCGTAAATCTATCACGAATAGTCTAACGTTATTACCACCCGACAGGCGCTAGGGACCGTCTTCGTGGCGCCCTCTACCAGCGATATTGTTCAAATGGTATTGTCGGCTGCGTTGGTGTCCGTTTTGTGTTTGCAGACGTATACTGCTCATGCGCAGATCTGGCGCCGTGGGATTAAGGAATATGGGAAAAGTATTATGAAAAATGGCAGCACCTCTGTCCACGTATATGGCTACAGGTTGAACTGACGAGACAGCAGATGATATCGTACTGGAAGTGAGACGTACACCCGTAAATCTGGAGCAAGATAAATCTGAGATCGTATATAAATGTCGTAATAACTATATGTTTATCATATGTGGATAGAAACGTGGTTTTGAACTGAATGTGCATGTGCATGTGTGTGTGTGTGTGTGTGTGTGTGTGTATTTGTGTGTGTGTGTATGTGTATGCCTACACGTGTATTGCCCTCTTTATGTATGTGTGTGTCTATGTATATAACATTGTACATTTGTATTTGTGTTTTTGCCATTGGCGCTGTTTTCGTGCGTGCATGTCTTGATACATATTTAGGCGACACATGTATGTAGAATGTCTAGACCTAGATTTTAATCTAAATTATGTCCATATAAGCCGATAGGGAATGCAGATATGGTTTATTAGTATGTCAATGAACCCATGCAATTTCATTTAATAATTTGAGTCATCTCGCATCGTTATGCCTTCATAGCGTGCAATCTTGACTTGTAAAACAATTTCAATTTTGTTATTCTGTGAAAACAATTTCTTTTTCTTTTTTATTCTGTAAAAACAAAACTTGTATCAAAATGGCCTCAACATCATGAATCATACCTATCTATAAAGCACGTTCATCTACAGTGTAGGCCTACGTCTACATAGCTTGTCACTTCCAATTCTGTTTGCTTATTTGCGGAAAGCGAACAGACCACTTGTAATAATATAATGATGATCAGACATTGATGAAGATTGCAATGAAATGGTATCCTACCTAAAATAGTTTAACTTAAAATAAATGAAACATATGCCCCTTATCAAAGAAGTTCTTGCAAAGACATACAGATTGCAACTTGAACTGAATGTAAGATTATTCTGTGCTGTGGGTCTTTGAACTCTGGAGGCTATACACCAGTATATCGAGATTCCGTTCCAAGCCAGACAGCGATTAACACACTTACTGTTGAATTCACTCGTCGCGTGTTACAGTAAATAGATTACACTCACAGAACTATTAATATGCAGCCGAAATAAGCAACAATAACATGCACCCGTCAGAGTGTGTCTTGGCTTTCACAATGTACCGGTATGTTATGGCACATATATACTAGTATATGTAGCTAAACTACCGTAGTTCACTGATCATTGGTATATATCTGGATTCTCATAGACTAACGTCTCGGTACCAGTCCAGTCAATATGGTATTTGATCCCAAAATATTTTGCAAGAAAACGCTATGTGGTCGTTTCCTGTAGAATATGGTCTGGAGAAGATTTCAAAAGTTTACAGGGTCTAAATGTAACGTCAAAACAAGATGGCCGTCGTTAAAAATGGCTAGAATCTGGCCCGGAGATTACGAAACTTTCTGAGCACGAAAACGTACTCAGGCTATGACGTCACATGACGTTTTATGAACACAATTCTGAGTTGAGTATGAAATCGTACTCAGAAAAGTTTCGTAATCTCCGGGCCTGGTTGTTTCTGTTGAATTGAATAATTGTACACAGCTTTAATATTGCCACGATACAGTTTTTCTTCTTGAGGGCAAATACACACGCATGCACGTACACTCATCATATACAGTACTGTAGATCGAGAGAGAGAGAGAGAGAGAGAGAGAGAGAGAGAGAAAGAGAAACACACACACACGCACACACACACACACCACACACACACACACACACACACACACACACACATACACACACACACACACAAGCAAACACATTCAGAGACACTCGACCTTCTAGATGTCATTCCCTTCATCTCAAACCATTATCACTACGAATGAACAGTAATTTAATATTGTGCTAGACAACGATTCTCGACATTAAGTACGATAATAGAGACACGACATAGACGAATCGAATAAAACACCACTCAAATAATTATTTTATAATGAAAAATAAAGATAACGTTTTGTGGAGTGGTTCTCGGTGTTTTGTGCTAGGGCACATTCTCGATACTTACATTCTCGATAATTAACAGCTGCTGTTTAAATGAATTCATTGTGGCGCCAGGCCTATATATAGTTAATTATCTGAACTATTTGTGTACAGAAAATGTGTACATGCCAACATTGTAGCATTAGTATATTGAAGTGTTGACTTGTCTCGAAAACTTGCATTTACTAATTAAATCCGGAAGTAAGTATGCAATTAGTTTGTTCTATAGTAGTAATACTATACTATAATATGAGATTTACAGTAGTGGACATTTTTTTTTATCCAAGGCACCCGTGCTTGCTAACTCATATGAACTATATGAATACAAATGCTTGAGTTTTTGTAACACATACGGTAAGAATGAACAAGACTTCTGCCAAAATTGTGTGTTATTGTTTTGACTAACTCGTCTTTTACGAGTCGCTAGTCTAATGCTTACTAACAAGGCCTACCAAACAATCACTGTGTGGCATTCTGTTACCCACAGGGGTGTTTGCAAGAAACAGTGGGAAATACTACAATGTGCATTCTATAGCCAGAAAAATCCACTGGATAGTCATATTACCTGCCAGACCAAACGGAATACATAATATATTACATATTACCTACATGTGTGTTGATGTATGGCTGGT
>JAUTBR010024786.1:2206-12456 GCA_032361205.1 Pseudorimula midatlantica
AAATTTTGTGTAATAATGAATCCAAATGGAGCATTTGGTATTGCAAGCTTACCTTTCAGTGAGGTAGGTGTTCTCATTCAAATTCACGAAGACTGGTGGTGTTTCTGGTTGTGGTTCTGGCTCAGGTTTGACCTCCACGACCTCCTCGACCTTCGGTGGTGGCGCAGGTGGGTCATCTGGAGGTGGAGGTTTCTCGTCGGCCACCTCCATCTTGACTGGACTCGGCTCTTTCGTCTCTCTGGCTTCCCACCTGGAAACTCTGGGTCCGGACTTCAGCTCTTTCACAACAGGTGAAACTGAAGAGCTTTGGTTGAACTTTCCCACAAAGAGACTTTCCTCAGGTCCGGATTTAGGCGCCTTAGATACCACTGATGATGTACTGACTGGAACAAGGGTTCTTGATGCCGGCTTTGAAGATACGTACTCAAATCTATCTTCAACCTTGTTAATACTGGAAGGCGACAGTATGGACAACATTTCTGTTTTCAAAGCCTCGACTGGTAGCGAGTCTGAAACTGGGTCGGCTGAGGGGATAAATTCTGCTGGTGGTTGTACTGGCACTGGCATTACAGGTGGCATTGGAGGTACGTGTGTTGTAAGGGGAGGTGGTATACCCTGAGGAGGTGGAATCTCAGCAAGCACTGCAGGCATCATGGCCAGTGGGATGACCTGCAGTGGCCCTGGAACTGGAATGTCAACAACTGCTGGTGGAGGTGGAACACCCAGATGTGGAGGTAGAATACCATGGACTGGAGGAGGAGGAACACCCATAGCTGGAGGTAGGACTCCAGGCAAGACACCAAGACCTGGAGGTGGAACACCCATATCGGGGAGAGGAATTCCCAGAGGCGGTGTCGGTATCAATGGTGGCTGTGGAACATCTGGCACAGGTACTGGACCCCATGATGATGAGGAAAATGCTGGTTTTTGTTGGAATGGCATTGCCTGTACTGATTCTGCACTGTATGTGTCTTGTTTGGGCAAGGTACTTGAGGTAGAACTGGACGGCCCAGCATACGTGGCAAGTAGTTCTGCAGCTCCTGGATACTGAGACTGTCCTGGTTTTCGTATCAGACCTTTCAGTGATGGATACATGTCTGGATGAGGTTCATGTGCCATTGTGGGTGAATCTGTACCAATCTGAAGAGATGCTGATGTTGTTGTTACAGTAGATGCAGGTTTAGGAAAAGCAGAAGCATCAAGATCTAATGCCTTAATAGCATAAGTAGTTGGATCAGGCCCAGTGCCTCTAGATTCCAACATGTGTTCAGCTTCACTTGCACGTCTCCATCGGGACTTCACTTTCTCTGGTTTCGTCGGACTACTCGAATCTCCAGAGTACTCTTGAGCAGTTGGCTTAGATGGAGTCTCTGATGATGATCTATAACCATAATCAGGTGCTTCATCTCTATGACTCTTGTCACTTCTTCTATCATCAGGTGATCTTGATCTACTGTTGTAATCTTCATCATACCGACGCCTGGATTTTCCATCTCTGTAACGATCTCGGTCTCTATCTCTGTCCTCCCTGTCTCTTGATCTATGGTCGTCCCGTCTGCGATCATCTCTGTCTCTCCTACGACGATCATCTCGATCTCTATCTCGGTCTCTGTCCCTGTCCCGATCACGTTCTCTGTCTCTATCCCTGTGCCTATCACGATCTCGGTCACGATCCCTGTCTCTTTCTCGTTCCCTATCCCTATCACGATCTCTGTCCCTGTCCCTATCCCTATCCTTATCTCGGTAGCTGCGATCATCTTCATATCGTCTTCGGCTATCTCGTCGGTCTCTATCCCTATCCCTGTCATCCCGTCGATCCCTATCTCTATCTCGCCTATCTCGTTCCTTCTTTTCTCGCTCTTCCCTCTCCTTCCTTTCCTCTTCTTCAATTCTTTCCAACTCCTCTCTTTCCTTCTTTTCTCGCTCTTCCCTCTCCTTCCTTTCTCTTTCTTCAATCTCTCTCTGCTTTTCCTCTTTCTCTTTCCTTTCTTTCATTTCTCGTTCCAATCTTTCCCTTTCTTCGTTCAATTTATTCATAATTGTCTCTTTCACACTCAATAACTTTACTTCTGGTGTTTGAAGTCTTTCAGGGATATGTAGAACTCGTTCAGGAACTAATGGTATCCTGTCAGGAACAGCAGGAACTCTTTCAATAACTTTGATGTATTCAACTTCCTGGGATGGTTCAACTTGCTTCTCAGCTTCTGGTCGTGGAGGTGGAGGTGGTGGTACTTGATCTGCTTTCTCTTCTACCTTTCCTACAGCCTTGATCTTCTTTGCACCCTTCTCAGCTTTAGTCTTTTTACCCTTTGTCTTCACCTCTGGTTCAGATACATCTACCTGTTTGCTGCGTAGACGGCCACTTCTTCTCCTTTGAGGGCAACTCGGCTCAGATTCAGATTCGGTCTTTGGCTCTTCATTTTCAGATGCCAAGACTTTTGGTTTCTCAGTTTTCTGCACCTGGGTTTTAGGCTTGGGTTCCTCAGATATTTCTGTTCCATTTTTCTGAGAGCAAAGACGTCGACTTCTCCTGGGCTGGACTTTAGCTGTGTCTTCCTTAGTGGTTTCACCGTCCACAGCTGCTGATGACTCTGAACTCATACTGTCCTGTGTCTGATCGTCAGTCTGTGCATCACCTCTTGCTAGTTCATGTAGCTCTTCATGCTTCTCCAACTCCTTTACCACTTCACTTTCATCCAACTGATGCTTTTCATGTTCTGTTCTTGATTCAGTAATATGTCTTGGTACTGTTGCCATTTCTAAATTATCCAGATTGTCAGATTCAATGTTTTTTGTTACCAATCCAAAATTACTGAATGTTTCTTGAGAATGTGCTTCACTTCCATGAACTTCTTTGGCAGCAACGAGGGTAGACACTGTATTCTGTAATGATGTCTCATTTCCAACTGCTGTTTGTTCAGGATATCCACTCTTCTCTACTTGCTGTATGATGTTCATCACCAGCTCATTGATGTTCTTCTTTTGTACAGATTGTTCAAAGTCAATAGGAACACTCTCGTTACACTTCTCCTCAGTTACATCAAGAGCACCAGATGTTAATGATGTGTCATGTTCAGTTCTGGAGTATTCAGGTGTTGGCTTCTCAGGTGTTTCAGAACTTGTCGATTCTACCGGTCTATTTTCAGACCTTTCAGTTGTATCACATTGTACTTCTTCTTTTGCTGTTACAGAGGCACTATGATACTTGTCCGTCTTGAGAGCAACCATCTCATCATGAGTTGTTACTTCATTACCACATGTTTGTCTGGGGACTATTTCAGTTTGAGCCAGGGCTGTTTCTTCAGCAACCGTGTTGGATACTTCACTTACATTAGCTACTTTTGGTTCATCAGTATCTACAGCTAGTCTAGTGATTGTATCTTGAGTATGTTGAGGAACCTGCCCAATGTCTTCACGGGAATCCATTCCAGTCTTCTGCGGCTTTTCTTTCATAATGTCTGCAGTGATGACACCAAGCGGATCTTCATTCAATGCAGTTTCGTTGACATGTCCATATTGATGCGTATTTACTTCTACTGTATCCTGATCTCGAACTCGTTGGGGACTCGCCGTGTTGGTTTCTCCAAATGGGTATGGTGGCTTTTCTTCGGATGGCGACAGATCTACCTTCAGTTTTGGCACAGGCATAAAGTTAGTGATGATTGATTCTGGCCTAGGAGAGTATATTGCCAGGTCTTCTTTAGCAACCACTGCTTCTGGTAATCCTCCTACTTTCTTGGGCAGAACACTTGGTGACAAAGATGCGTTGGGAACACTATTCTCAAGTCCATGTCGTTCGGGTGGGTGGATACTTGGGATAACCTCAGAAGCCAGAGATATCTGAAAATCCACAATATGTTTTACTTCCTGTGTAGGTTGATGTGCATTATTTCCATTAGTGTTGTGCATAGCTTGATCAGCAACAGTTTCCTTTGGGGAAACCTCAACAATACCAGATAGCAGTGGTAATTCCGTCAGCTTGTTCGCAATAGTACTTGAAATTGGACTTACGGATGTAATAGCAGTACATGCTTCATCACCTTGACCTTGAATAGCTTGACTGGCATCATCTTTTTGCGAGATATCTTTCTTCAATTCCTTTTTTGGGCTCTTCTTTTCCTGCAGTGATGCAAGAGGAGACATCTTCAATGTAGTTTTAGGACTGAAAACTTTACCTTTATGACCAAATCCTAAAGATCGTGTTGGTAGTTTAGGACTTTCTGTCTGAATACCTTCTGAAAATGCATCTACAATGCCATCCGACTTTTTAGGCTGTTTCCCATCTTCTTCAAGAGCAGCCAGTTTGATAGGCAAGATCTTTGATTTTCCCAAACCAAGAGAAAACTTCACCTTCTGAGTTTCAATGGACGGAACTTGAGCAACAGATGACGCTGATAACAGTTCTGGTTGGTTATCAGCAATCATGTTATCACTTGAGACAGGGGCAGCCTTCACATTTTCAGGAGTAATTTCTATTGAGCATTCATTTCCATTGTCCTCTTCCTCATCATCATCACACAGTTCCATGTCATCACTAGAATAATGATCAACGACATCATCTCCAGCATCCTCAGGAACAACCTCTGCTGTGGCACTCACCACTGGCGGTGTTGGAAGGGGAGGGAGAATGGGAGGAAGAGGAGGAGGAGTTTGGGGAGCTTCAATGGTCGGTGCTGCTGGCAAAGGAGCTTCAATGGTCGGTGCTGCTGGCAAAGGAATGTCACTGAGGTCAAACAAAAGGTCCACGGTAACTTTAGGTTTTGTTTCTTCTTTTTTCTTAGCTGCAGCAGCACTCTTCAGCTCTTCAGCTGTGAGTACAATGAATTTCACTTCAGGCTCTTTTGCTTTCTCCTGTGAAGTTTTTCTTGAACGAGTCTTGTCCAATGAGTCTGTTTCTCTCGAGTCTCTATCTCGGTTTCGCCGGGGCCTTTCAGACGACTCTCTTCTTCTGGATCTGTCTCTGTCATTTGAGTTGTCTCTCCTCCTTGAGTATCGATCTCTACTAGAGTCTCTTCTCCTATCAGAGTCTCTTCTTCTCCCTCTGTCTCTGCTTCCACCGCGCCTTCTTCGGTCTCTATCTGGACTGTCATCTCTTCGCTTTCTGTCTCTATCTGGACTGTCATCTTTTCGTCTTCTGTCACGTTCAGAACTGTCATCTCTTCGCTTTCTGTCACGTTCAGAACTATCATCTCTTCTTCTGCGGTTTCGATCAGGACTGTCATCTCTTCGTCGCCTATCACGCTCAGAACTGTTGTCTCTTCGCCTTCTGTCACGTTCAGAACTATCATCTCTTCTTCTGCGGTTTCGATCAGGACTGTCGTCTCTTCGTCGTCTGTCTCGTTCAGAACTGTCATCTCTTCTTCTTCTGTCTCTGTCATGACTGTCATCTCTTCTTCTTCTGTCACGATCAGGGCTGTCATCTCTTCGTCGCCTGTCACGCTCGGAACTGTCATCTCTTCTCCTTCGGTCTCTATCATGACTGCCATCCTTTCGTCTTCTGTCACGATCAGAACTGTCATCTCGTCTTTTCCGGTCACTATCTAAACTGTCGCCCTTTCTCCTTCTGTCTCGCTCTGAACTATCATCTCCTTTTCTGTCTCGCTCTGAACTGTTATCTTTTCGTCTTCTGTCACGCTCAGAACTATCTCTTCTCTTTCTGTCTCTTTCTGAACTTCCATCTCTCCGCCTTCTCTCTCTTTCAGAGCTTCCATGTCTTCTGTCCCTATCGTTGCTACTGTGTCTTTTTCTGTCTCTTTCAGGGCTGTCATCTCTTCTTTTTGACTTCTCCGAGCTATCATCACTGTGATGAGATCGGCTGCTTTTCTCCACGCTGTCATCTCTTTGTTTGCGGTCCCTGTCAGGACTATCATCCTTCTTCGGCGACTGTCTTCTATCATCACTTTCATCTTGCTTAGACTTTTCAGAACTATCATCTTGCATCCTACTTTCATTTGGCTGTTCAATACTTTCTTTCACAGTAAATGCAGCTTTCTCAATGCATTCAGGTGTTTTACAACTTGACTGTTCACAACTGTCATCCATCTTGGATACATCTAGTTCCTTGTCATTATCTCTTGGTAACTCAACTGTCTCAGTGCTTTTTCCGACTGAATCACTGTCAATGGCGTCAATTATTATTTCTGGCTTATCTTTTACGATACTTTCAATGATAGGCTTCATTTCAGTTGATTCTACTTTCAATGTCTCAGAAGCATCTTCTGAATCCATTTGGGAATCCATTGGGGAAGGTTGGTTTATGATGTCTGGTTTAATGCTAAGTTTCGAGTGTTTCCTTTCAAAAGGTTTCTTTGGAATAGTATCTTCGGCAAGAGACGAATCTGGTGATGATTCATAGCCAACAATAGGAAACTCTGCCACTGCAGCAATAACCACTGGAGAGTCTGATTTCTTGTCCTTCTGGGATACTGACTGACGAGGGGAAATACTTCGCCTCCTTCGCTCTCTGTGCGACTTGTACTGCTTTGATGCTGGAGATGTACTCCTCCTGGATCTGTATCTTCTTTCTGGCGAGACACTTCTCTTTGAGCGACGTCTGTCTGTTGGGGAGATGCTTCTTTTCCGCTGAGATCCACGTTCAACTTTTGGTGAATTGGTCTTACTTTTCTGCTTGTCATCTTTTGTGTGCGTGCCCCATATGGATACCTCTGATACATTAAGATCATCATCATCTGAAGGCGAGGAATCCCACTTTGAGCGATCTGGCCTGAAACCTTCATTTCCAGGAGATGTTTCCCATTTCATAGATTGGGGTTCATTATGACTTCCAGATGAAATGGGCTTAAGCAGAGACATTGTAGCAGGTTTTTCCGGCGAGTATCTATGTCTTTTTCTTTCTTTCTGTGGGTAACCTCTAGATGACTGTTCCTTCCTTTCAGGAGGAGTATCCCATTTAGATACTTCATGACCACGTGACATGCCTCTTCCCTTAACGTCACGAGGAGAATTTACATCAGGAGAATCCCACTTGGATCTAAACACAGAAAACTCCTCCTGGAGCATTGCTTGGCCAGCATTCTTCAGAATCTCATTGCTTAGCTTGCTAGTCCCTTTACCTTTCAGAACACCCTCACTTTCTGTAATTCCATCGTCTCGAGAATCGTGTTTGCTCTTCTTGTGATGTGATTTCTCAATATGCTCACCCTCATCTCCATGAGGGCCCATTTTACTTCTCTCATCTGTCTTACTAGCATCTTTATGCATACTTTGTGGTACCTGTTTTTGAGATGGTTCATCAGACTTTCTTGTCTCTGGTGATGGTGATCGACTGTGTCTTGATCGGTTCTTTCTTTTGTGCTCATGATCTTGACCAGGGGAAAGCTGCCTTTGGGAGGTTATGTCCATGGATTTTTCTCCTCTTCCTGATCGTGTTCTATCATGCTGCTTCTTTTTGTGTTCTTTATGTCTGGGAGGTGAGGTATCGGGTTTCTCCACGGACCCCGATCGATTCTTTCTCGATAGTTTCTGTTCTTCATATTCTTCCGCATCAGAAGATCTTGATCTATCTTGCCGCGACCGCCTTTTATCTTTAGATCTGCTCGGAGATGATCTTTCTGGAGATGCTTTATCTTCATATGAGCCAGACCGTCGTCTTCTGGACTGTGTTTTCTCCTTAGCTGCAGGCCTTTCTGGAGATGGTTCTGGAGTTGACTTATCATGGCCAGGGTGCTTCTCCTTTCTATCTTTCTCCTTGAAGCGAATAGGTGAGGAACATCTGTCTGGGGATGCTTTCATAGACTCGTGATCTCTTTCATGCTTTGACCGTCTCCTCTTTTCATGGTGGTCAGTTCTATGTGATGGAGGAGGAGACCTATCTGTTGTTGATTGCTTTTCACGAGATGAGGATCTGTGTTGCCTTGATTTTCTTGTTTTCTGTTTCTCGTCTCTAGATGGGGACTGATGTCTTTCAGGGGACATGTCAACAGATTTCGTGGGAGATGCCGATCTCAACTTTCTTGATCTCTCAGGCGATGTATGCTTCCTTCCACGAGTTGGTGATCTCTCCTCATATATGTCTGGATTCTGCTTGGTTTCTTGAATGATCTCTATGTCAATTCTGGATTTCTGGTGCATAGGTTTTTCTGAAGATGATTCAGTTGTCTTTCCTTCCCTTTCTTCACCAGATCTAGATCTTCTCCTACTTGATCTACGAATGCTTACTTCTGGGGATTTGTTTCTTAATACTTCACCACCGGTAGAAGCTCTTTTAAATTTCTTGGGCAAGATTTCTTTTTCTTCAGATTCATCTTTTCTGCGTTTCCTCCCATCTCGACTCTCATTTTCTTCCTCATCAACTGTGGAAGCTCCATGGACAACTGAAGACTGTTTCTCACTTAAATGAGATCGCTTTGCATGAACCTCCAAGTCATCCACTTCCATATCACAATGTTCATCTGTTGACTGCTTAATTGGTGGGATAGTTGGCGACATGCCCACAATTAAATTTACTGAGCTATCATCATCAAGGTCTTCTGTTTCTGAAGAAGATGATCGGTAAGCAGATTTTCTGTGCCTCTTTGAACTAGGATATTCTTGTGGAGATCTTTCATGCTTATGCCGCTCTTCAGAAGTGCCCTTATGTAAAGATTTTAAGGCATGAGGGGATTTCTTAACAGGAGAGATTTCAGTGTCATCCATATCTTCCAGTCTTACCAAATTCAGTGTAGCTTCAGCACCCTTCAGGCTGTCCTTGACATGGTCAGATTTCTTTCTCTCTACCGAAGGTGACCTGTGTGATCGTTTTTCTCTCTCATCAGGCGACATGCTTCTGGAAGATTTAACTTTCTCTTTGTCGTGGGACGACAGTCGACTGCTCCTCCTTCTAGTGGACCTTTCGCTGTCTTTGTCTGGTGATGGTGTTCTCTGTTTGCGAGATGCTTTCTCATGCTCGGGTGACCTCTCACTGTGTGATCGCCTCTTGTCTCTGTCCCGATCCCGATCCCTGTCCCTCGACGATGACCTCTCTGACCAAGACCTTCGTGATTTCCTTTCAGGAGAAGGTGATCGCTCCCGTAAACTTCGTGGCTTCCTTTTGTCCTTGTCCTTTTCTGGAGAAGGTGATCGCTCCCGTAAACTTCGTGGCTTCCTTTTGTCTTTGTCCTTTTCGGGAGAAGGTGATCGCTCCCGTAAACGTCTTGACCTCCGTCTTTCCGGCTCATCCTTCCTCATCTCCTTTTTAGATTCCTTCAGGACTACATCTGCCTGTTCTTGTTGAGCCCGTAATGCTATGATCTCTTCTGCTGTCATGTATCCTGCTCTTATTATATTTGTGATGTCTTCTTGACTGCAGTATCTGATCCCACCTTTGCTATTGATGTATGTACGCACATCTGCTTTATGTCCTTCTGATAGTTCCTCGTCAACTGGTATAAACATGTGCTTCTTGTTTAACTGGAATCTCACTGGAGTCACAGTATTCCCCCCAGACTCTTCATTCATGTCTTCCTCGTCATCATCAACTGAGAAAACTGATGTTTTCGTTGGCTGCTTTATTTGGAAGGAAATCTTGCCCTTGGGAACTGGTTGAGGAATAAAACTACTGAACTTTCCTTCAGATGCGAGCTTCTTGTCTTTGCTGCCTGAACTTTGGCCCCTGACTTTATTCAGTAACTTTTGAGCTAAGGACAGTTCTGGTTCTGGCTCTGGCTCTGGCTCTGGCTCTGGTTCTGGCTCTGGCTCAGGTTCTGGCTCGGGTTCTGGCTCTTCAACAGGAATTTGTGGCGGAGGAGGAGGAGGGGGAGGGGGAGGGGGAGGGTCTTCAATCTTTTCAGCAGCATCTGATAACCTCGAGTTTGAAGATCTGCGTCTGGTTCTAGGAGGCGAGCTATGTGGAGGAGGAGGGGGTGCAGGTTCTTCTTCGGGATAGTCTGAATATTTTCGCTTTTTCTTCTTCTTCTTTTTCCCTTTCCTACGGACCGGAGACTGTGGAGTCGCCGACGGTGGTGTGGGAGGAAGAGGGACATCATCGAGGTCAATGTCAATGGTTTCTGGTAATGGAACACTATCCAGCTTCATGGGAGACTCACTGCGATATGGCTCTGGCTCCGGGGGTAGATGAACATCCGGCGTCTTCGAGGTAGTCTCGGGCGCCTCGCTGGGATGAGGTACATGGTGCTCCACAGCATCAACAGGGACCTTGATTCGAGGTAACGAGATGCTCAGCTCTTTGGTGGGGCTCACAATCAGGACAACCTCATCTTCTGGGTCACTGCAATGGAGAAGGAAACACTGAA
>JAUTBR010024897.1:0-12452 GCA_032361205.1 Pseudorimula midatlantica
TGTGTAGTCAAAAGAAATGCGTTTATTTTCAGGTAAAACCGTGCTAGACGACCATATCGGTCAACCAACTGTGATATGCCTTTAAACACAAATATCAGACAAATTACACCTGTAACCTATTTATAACAACATTCTACCATTGCATTCCTCACAGTTTGGTCATTAAAACATTTACATTAATTTTTCTTTGCAGTTGACAAGTCACTGAAAGTACAGAAAGAATCGGATTCCAATGGTAAAAGTGAAATCGGTGCATCAGATGTCAAAAAGGTCAGAAAATCACGGTCCAGATCCAGGTCAGGGTCAGAAGAAAGGTCACGGTCGAGGTCACGGTCATTGTCATCTAGGTAAACATTTAGAAAACTCTTCCACACTTGTATATTTGATTTACTTGAAGTTGTCCAAAAGTGTGAGTTGAAATTTGAGGTCACAATTTTTCATTATGAGTACATTATCTGTTAATTCAATGGATGTTCATGCTCAACTGACAATCATACTTGCAATAATTAAGAGTGCTTGTACATTGCCCCCCCCCCCCCCAAATTTCCATACTTTCGCTAATATTTAAGAGTGTTTGTACGTTATCCCCAGCTTTCCATACTTTCACCAGTTCCTAATTAATTACATGTGAACTGTAACCTATCTAACAGTAATCTTGATGTTAGTTTGAGATACCACTCTAAATGGGTGCACTGAAAGATCGTACTTCCTACTTCCGGTTTTACGAGTAAAAATCTTGCATAGTCTATAGATTAGTATTTTTAATGGAAAAAAAGTTGCAGAGAAGGCCATGAGCTTATATCAAAGAATAGGCCCACTTAACTCATCTACTCCAAAAGGGTATTGGGCTTACAGCCCAGTATGGCCCTATGACCCACGATATACGGTAGTTTCAAAACTACGCGTCATTGGTCTTAGCATTTTGAATGGCACTGGGGAAATTGTATCCAAGTGTGCAAATAATGTTGCCGGTTTGTGCCATTGAGATATTGAGCATTAACCCTCTCCCCTGCTGGATTAGACACGGGCAGTTTTTAGGGCATCTCTGTCTTCAGCATGGAGGGGGGGTTAAGATTTCTGTATATTTAACAGAGAATATAAAAGTTTTAACAGGGAGATTTTATTATGTGCATTATACAATGATGTAAACAGGTTTGTACAGGTATAATGAGCGTGCACAATCACAACACTTCTGACTTTCATTGCTTACACAGAGTGCTATTGTGAAAGGTAGATGCAATTTCTTAATGAAAGTAGGTCACAGTTCTCCTCTCAGGCAGAGATCTGTTCAGCGATCAAATTTCTTGTTTGTCCAACCGTGCAATAGTAAATTTATAATCCTTGGTCTCTCACTATCAGCCGGTGCTCGCAGGTTTGCTGTAGCTAGTGGCGTCTCACAAGACTAAGCGCTATGTCAACATAGAATGGATGTTGCAGGTTTACTGCCACCCTAAACTGACAAGCCGTGATAAGTGAAAGCACCACTAAACCATTTTGCATTTTGAGCATCTAGCCAGTAACTTCATTTTATTTTATTTTTGATTTTGTGTTAATTAATGAACATCATTTATGTTTCATGTTGAGAATGAGTAACTTATTTTAGCATGTTTCAAACCCTGCTATATCTTATTTTTAATTTACACACAGTTCTTCGGTTTCTGGGCATGAGTAATTGTATGTTGTTATCCATGTTCTTGACAATCTTTCGTCGCAAATGCGTGAAAGATTCACGCAGTGACTTTAAACTCCATAATCACTAATAATCACTCCCTCACTTCAATTAAAAATATTAATGGAATCCATGGATTAACATGTGAAAATTTTTCGTTGACTTAATGTCAGGGTTACCACAATCTGAAATACGTATATTGTTACTGTTTTGCTTAAATTATTTTGATTACCCCCACATACGCTTAGTCACCTATGGGCGAAAGATTCCCGCTGTGACGTAAAACAATTCATTCATTTCCACATCCTCTTGATAATATTCTCATCCTCAAATCACAAATAAATTGTTGTTGGGCAGGACCCGCAACTAGCAATAGTTGACCAGGAACTGTATAATCAAGTGGTTGTTTTCCGTTTACTTGGGTCAGTTTGTAAATCAGGAAGCAATTTCTCTAGTCTTCGAAATTGGACTTGCCAAGAGTATTACATTTTAATGATTAAAACACAACATGCCAAATCTATTTTTTCATGCGATTTATGTAGTGACTATGTTGTATTTAGTATTTTGACATTTTATCAAATTAGATGCTTGTAAGTTCAATTTTATTGAAGTAGTTCAAGTAGATTCTTTTGCTGTAGTTTTAGTTGCTTTTTTGTGCGTGTTGTTTCACACAAAAGATTTAGTGTTGTAGTTGATGAAACATGTTCATGTCATTTGTCAATCATTACCTGTTCAATGCAGAGTTATCATTGATATTTTCATACATATAGTTTTGAGAATATTGCATTTAATTTTACAAAGTTGGTTTAATGTGTAAAAAATGCATTTAAATTATTTGTGTGTTTTCTTGTCTCAAATGGTTGGTTTGACTAATCAGCAGTTATTCCCTTTTCATTAATCATATATTTACTATACCGTGGTTATGATGGTAACAAGAACAAGAGAAAAGAGGTTCGGGGTGACCTGAATGTATTTGCACTAGCCTTTCATTATTACTTGATTTCAAAAGAAAGCAAATTTCAATCGGGATTATTGTTTATTAGTCATACTGACTGTTTGACAATATTCATTTATATAAATATTGATCCTTCATTGTGTAAAATATTCATCGACATCTTCATTCTGAGTACAGTTGCTTTGGATACCCGAGCTTTATGGCCGACGATGTGGTAATCTGTGCACATGCTGTAGTATTTAGAAAACTGTTCTGTGTTGGGAGCATGTAAAAGGGCTACTACGTTCATGTAGTCGAAATCAAAAATATTTGTCACATTCACAAGATCAGAAAATTCATGGAATAAATTCATTGAAAGGCTTATTTTGCTAGTCTGTTTTCCTTGGACGATTGAACGATACCAAAGTATGATACCAAAGTCAGCTCTTTTCTCTTGTTCTTGGTGGTATTGGAGGTGTAATACAGTGGGCAAGAAATTGATGCTATGTTCGGATTATTTTTAACGTCCATGTTGCTCTTTGTTAACCCTCTCCATGCTGGATGCAACCAGAGATGCCCTCAAAAGCAGTGCATGCACCTAATCCAGTAGGGAGACGGTTAATAATTTTTAGTAAATATTGGCACATGTTGCAATACAGTTTTATTTCATTTCAGTGGTTGACCATTTTTACTTTGTTTTATTTGTTATTATAATTATTTTAAAAGTATGTATTTATAAACATTTATTTAATTTCTACAATGCTGATTTGTGAGCAGTCGAATTAATGTATTTTTCTTTTAACTGTATTGCACCTCTGATAAGCTAAATTTTGGGTGAATGTGAGATGATACCAGGCATGCAATGCTGAAGCTGTTCTGAGAATGAAGGAAGAAAAATAAAGACTTGATTTTGAATTTTTATATGCAGGTGTTGGCTGATCGCCGAGATTTTGTGAGGACGACGGACATCTATGGCATACGTATTTACACTCACATTGATCCACAAACATCCAAAGTGCATTTGTTTTGTTTTTAGCTCAAGGAGCAGTGGTCTACGTCTGTAATCGCTAAACATAATAAATGTAGACGGTATACGTTTACTGACAACCTGCAACCTTTGCAATGGAAGCTCAACTAAATCTTTGAGAGAGCAGCACCCTTGAGCAATATTGGAATTGGATACTATACAAATTCATTATTCAAACACTTTATTCATTATTTATTTGTAATGACAGGTTTTTAACACCCTGCATGGTCAGTCTTTCACACATTTTCAACATTGAATTCAGCAAAGTTATTTCATACACATTCGGTCTTTTTGATACACACCCGACCCTGTTTGATTGCCTTGTTTGGAGTGATATTGAAGGACGGATTATTAATTTGACAAATTCATCTACCCTAGTAGTGTTCATCTTGGTTGTCTAGACTTAATTTTTGGTCATGTTTTCAGATGGCGATTAAGTTTGCATTGAACTTTCAGGTGTCTTTTCATTGGTTTAGTAACATCTTTTTTTGTGTAAAAATATTGTGGAAAGGTGTATGACTTTTATTATATTGAAGTAAGAAACATCTAATGTGTGTCTTGTAAATTTTGTAAAAGATGTATCGAAAATCAAATGTATATTTTCTTCATTTACCCAAGTTACACTATTTGTTTATGTTGTAAATTGTTAGAATTCCCTGTAAATACTATTAATCAAACATTTGGTATCACAAATTACTAAATAAAGATATGGTATTTGTGCAGAAATTACTTTTTGTTATCCTACTCTGTGAGTAATAACATAAGCTAGCCCTACAAAAAAAGCTGTCAATCATAGATCGGGCTGCAAGTAAACATGTCTGTTTCTGCAATCAAACTGATATTCAGTCATTACATTAATAATTATAATAGATTGTTTTGTTAATAAGTAGTCGAATATGCGTGAAATATTCCCGCTGTGACAAAAAGCACTAATTCAGTCGAATCAAACATCAGTAAGTAATCCCAACAATCATTGTTCAAGTAAAAAGACTCCCAGAGTGCAGTTATTTATTATTTGACGGACAAAGCCACACCTTGATATCCAGTTAGCATCTGTCTAGACGACCACGTATGGTATTGCTGATATAGATATTGTTGTGCTCTGCTGGGAGTGCAGAGGAGACTACTTCCTCGTTGTGACTAACAGCGGATTAGTGATACTAAGTACAGGACTGCCAAGTCTGGCTACTAAGAAATCCAAAGAGTCTGTGAGACTTGGCACCGATAAGCTAATAATCTGGTAGCTCGTATTCTGGCTTAGCCGGATCAATGAGTCGCATACAGTGGCTATCGCCAGTATGTGGCCGTGCAATCTATATTCATTTAATTGTTGTTGTTGATTTTTGTTTATCCCATAAACTTGAGAACTACAGATTGCATATTGCGCAAGACACCATAGCACACAATGTCTTCACGAGGTACAAAACAAGAATATTAATCCACATTCCAAAGATACATATATAATTTTATTTTATTTTCTTTCCCAGATACAGGCATACATATTGGTAACAATAGACATTTCTATAACCAACTACATGTATTTCATTTCAATAGGACATACAGGAAATGCAGTTTTTAAAGAAAATACAGGGCAGTGGTCATAGATATAAATATATTGATAATCACTTGAAAAGATTTCCTAAGTATCTGCACGGACATCTACACAATTCAACACGTTCGTTTAGACTGTCATTGTTCTCCAGTAATCTAGATTTACTTATCTGCTCTAGGGTGATATTTCGAATAGGAGTATTTAGGTGAGAACAAGGTGTGACGCATACCATGCATACTGCACGTGGTTTTGGTGTTGTTTACATCTCTGTGATGTGACACAGATGTGATGTGACAGACACAGATGCGAGTTATTGATTTTCCTCGTCGTTAATAAACAGGCACATGTAATAAAAGACATCCAACTATCAAACCCCAGCTTATTATTTCTTGATGTCTGAATGGATGCTAGTGTTCGAAATTAAGGGGGGGGTCATTCTCCATAGGCCCAATATTAATGGCAGTCAAATCTGTTTTTTCAGAGGGTTCACACAGATACCTTTAACATGGCAGATTTTCAAATGACACCCCCGGACATACACACACACACATACACACGCACGCGCGCACACACACCCACACACATTTAAATCCCTCCCTGCTGGATTAGGCACATACACATTTTTTTGTATCTCCGGTGGCCTTCAGCATGGAGAGAATTAAGTGAGTATAAATCATTATGGATGGCATAGCCACAAAGTAAAACCGTGATTATGCGAGTCGCCGTTGATAACATATACCCAGAAATATGATACATGTGCCATCTGTCAACTACTAACTCCTGGAAGGAAAAGGGTCGATAGTCCATTTGATATAATGAAATTTTAATAAACATGGGTCAGTGTCACATTATATTCTCCGAAAATAGTTTAAAATTCTCAGAATAACTTAAAAATAATGTCTACAGCATGTGGAGCCATATTATCTCCCTTTGGAATTAGGCTCTCAACAGCTTGTTTTCAAGATATCTCAAGAGTTGGTCCCATTTGCTGTGGTGTCATTAACAGTTTAAGGTAAGCATGGTAAGTAGGGCAGATGTCTGAGTTCAGAGGTGGGATTGTGACCCAACATTTAGAAAATGTCCAGGAAAATAATGTGCATGTCTAACTGTCTTCCATTTAATGCTCTTCATTAACTTTCTCCATGCTGAAGAAACTGGAAATGCCTAAAAGAGCAGTGCTTAATCCAGCAGAGAGAGGGTTAATTGAAACATGTTGCTGCATGGTAGTAGATCGTTTGTTGTATGCTAAATGCCAACATGTCGTGATTATATTTACTGTAACAGTTACGCCTGTGTGCAAATGTCAGATTTGGTTTAAATAAGCTGAACAGCTTGATTACCAATCCTCATTCATTTCTTTTTCATAAAATATGTTTAACCCTTTACCTACTACATCTGTTTTGACGTACAGCTACCTAACGTCATTCAGCAGTAGGCGCTACTGAGGATAGTAACGTCATTCTTAGAAGGTTTATAAGCACTACTGAGGATAGCGACGTCACAATTAGAGCGCATGTAGGCGCTCCTGGTAGTTAAAGGGTTAAACCAAATGCCAGATACTTTATCTAGCCATTCCATATTAATTCAGGAGTGTGATATTATGATCTTTCTCAATGGCTGGATTAAAAGTGAAATGGCAAATATGCGTCCTTTTTTAAGTTTTAGTCGAGTATGAATGTAGAATATTCGTAATATCTGCTTTGCTCAGGGGGTATTGACACATTTGTGCTTAATTGGTTGAATGAATGCAGCTTACGGTATTTGCTTTTACTAGGACATGTTTTCATTTAAAAGGAATTGTATTCAAAATAAGGAATCATATTTACTGATGTATTTACCGTTAAATTGTAAATAATTTAATTAGACCATGTGATTTTGTTTTAGCGGGAAAAAATGGTATTAATGAAGAGTAGAGTTTTACTGTTAACCCTCTCCCTGCTGGATTAGGCATAACCACTGTTCTTTAACGCATACAGTATCTGATTTTCTTTAGAATGGAGAGGGTTAATATGGTATAATGTCTTGGAACATTTTATGTCTCATCATATTCAGAAATACAGTGGTATGACACACTTGCTAAACCAAAATTCTGGATGCAATATGTTGGTGAAACATTTCTAGCCGTTTGCTTTTGCAACTTGCTGTAATCTAGAAAATATTTTCTGTAAGAAATAATGCTGTAGTAGCTTTTATTATTGTACTTTGTGGTTGTTTATTTGGGCTATAGCTTCAACAAGATGCAGTGTTGCTCAGAAAATGTCCTTTAAATTAATAATTTCATTTCAGTTCATCTTTTAATATATAATATTATAAATTAATTTTCTTGCTTTCACTAATTTCAGGTTTGAGTATTTTATTTCATTTTGTTTCCCCTGGAATTTACCACTTTAGTTGATTAATTATTCAATAAATAATTAAATATTTTAATTACAGCCCCCCTCGGAAGCGTGGCGGACGCAAGCGACAGACGAAGAAAGCGGCATCACCGCCACCCGCCAAGTCTCTGACCAGGTCGTCACTTCGGCGGTCCAAGAAGAAATCGCCGTCCCCATCTCCCTCCCCGTCGGACGAGTCGTCTGTGGAGGAGTACCAGGAAGCGCCCACCAGGGGCAGGGGAAAAGGTCGCGGACGGGGTCGGGGCAAAGGTCGGCCGAGCAGGAGAGGAAGGGCAGTGTCGGACTCGCGGTCGCCTTCTCCAGAGAAGGTGGGTGTCCTAGGATTGACTGTTTTGTGTTTGCTAGTAACTGGTCCATATAGTTGTGTGCTGGTTGGTCGAAATTTGGGAAGAGGAATTAATTTTGGCCAAAATATAGGAAGACAAAATCATTCTACTATTTTCTGTTTCTTGTATTATTACCCTTGATGATTAACCGGCTTCGTGGCATAATGGTTAGAGCGTCGGCTCGGAGCGCGGAAGGTCGGTGGTTCGATCCCTTGTCGCGTCGTACCAAAATACCTTAAAAGGTGGTACTTATGGTTTCCCTGCGCTCAGCATTGGGTAACGCAAGGACTGGCCAGCTCAGTCAGTATACTGTGTCTGAATGGGGTATCATTGTACCATCTGCAACATGATATTCTAAGTGAACTAGCACTATAAAAACTGGTGGAAATCCAGACTAGTCAAGCAGTACATATGCATCCAAGTCATGATATTAGTGAAAGATTCTAGAAAGTGACTTCAAGCCCCAAATCAACCAACCAACCCTGATTTCAACTAAAATTGGAATTATAGTGTACCATCAGTTCCTATGGGCATAGTCATATTGCCATCTCTTGATGTCGAAATAGGCCTCAATTGAAGTGAGTAAATATTCATAATATTGCATTTTCGTTGCAGCTGAAGTATGATCCACCGGAGACGAAGAGATCTCGTAGGAGCAGTGGGAGGAAGCCTGTTGAAGAAGCAAAATCTGAAGAACCGTCTCCAGAGAAAGTCGTTGCCGAAGTGAAGCCTGCCAAGGAACCAACAGAGAAAAAAATGGCGCCCGTCCTGGAAGAGATGGCCAAAACTCTGAAAGAAGTCAAGAACGAGGAGTTGCGGAACGAAGAGAAGCAGCCGATGTCCAGAAAGGATTACATCAAGCGGTCGGTCATTGCACCCCAGGCTGAGTCAGTGCAGGTGACCGTCACGGCGGAACTGAAGCCAGAAGGAAAGAAAGATGCCCCGCAGACTGAGAGCAAGGTTACAACACTGGCCAAGCCTTCTGAAGAGAAGCCCGCCGAGACCGGCAGACGTGGTCGTAGCTGGGGCAGGAAGTCGGTCGAAGAGGCTCCGTCCAAACCAGAAGCAGCCGTCTCGACTTCAAAGCCAGAGGAAGCTAAAGTTTTGGAGAAAGAAAGCGCAAAAGTTGTGGCGGAACCTAAAGTTGTGGAGAAGGAACGTGCTAAAGTTGTGGCGGAACCTAAAGTTGTGGAGAAGGAACGTGCTAAAGTTGTGGCGGAACCTAAAGTTGTGGAGAAGGAAAGTGCAAAAGTTGTGGCGGCACCTAAAGTTGTGGAGAAGGAAAGTGTGAAAGTTGTGGAGAAAAGTAAAGACGTAGAAGGTGTGAGTGAGCAGAAGAAAGCTATCGGCGACGAGAAGAAAGGACAGGGCAAAGATGACACAAGTAAGGCAAAGGATATTAGTTCAAAGGAAGAGAAAGCACCTGCTGTAGCCGTAAAAGCAGATGGTGACGATAAAACTTCGAAACCTGGTAAGTCATCTCAAGAAGCTGCCCCTAAGCTGGAATCTGAAAAAGAAAAAACTAAGGAACCCATAGTTCAAGAGAAGAAAGCTGAAGAGTCCGAAAAGTCTGTGAGCGGAGGGCGTTTTGGACGTAAATCAACGCAAGAATCGACCTCGAAACCAGAACCTGAACAAGGAAAGACTACTGAAACTGTGACTCTGGAAAAGAAAGTTGATGAGTCTGAAAAACCCAAGAGAACAGGACGTTTTGGACGTAAATCATCTGAAGAATCGATTCCAAAACCAAGACCTGAAGAAGTGAAGTCTACGGAAACTGCGACTCCGGAAAAGAAAGTCGATGAGTCTGAGAAGCCTACGAGAGCAGGTCCTTTCGGACGTAAATCATCTCAAGAATCTATTTCTAAACCAGAACCTGAACAAGAAAAAACAGCAGAAGCTAAGACTCCCGAAAAAAAAGTTGATGAGTCGGAAAAGTCTACGAGAGAAGGCCGTTTCGGACGTAAATCTTCTCAAGAATCGATTAAAAAACCTGAACCAGAAAAGATGACGGAAACTGTGACTCAAGAGAAGAAATCTGACGAGTCTGAAAAGCCTTCGAGAGGAGGTCGCTGGGGGCACAAGTCCCTCGAAACTGATTCCAAATCTCAGCCTGACACGACCAAATCACAAAACAAAGGTCAGGAAAGTAAGAAAGATGAAGTAACTGCAAAGGACAAGCCCGTTTTGGAGGAGAAACCACAAGGAGGTAAGCCTCTCTCTAAGGAGAAACTACCAGAGGCTAAGCCCGTCTCTGAGGAGAAACGACCAGCAGATAAGCGTGTCTCTGAGGAGAAACAACCAGCGGATAAGCCCAAGGAGAAATCTCAAGGGGACAATCCTGTCTGTGAGGAAAAACCACAAGGGAATAAGCCAGAAGCTGTGAAGCCGTCTGGAGGAACAGAGAAGCAACCGGAGAAGGATCTCAAGCTGCAGGAGACAAAGGTGGTGGAACAGGAAGAGAAGGGAAGAAGCTCTTCTCGGGCAAGATGGGGCTCATCCAAAAGACGATCCACAGAGACAAAATCGGAAGAAACATCGGCAGTGACGGACGATTCAAAATCGGACAAAAGTGCTACGAAAGTGACCGAAAAACCTAAAGAAAGTGATAAGCCGTCTGAGAAATGCGACGAAGGCAAGAGCGAGAAAGGTTCCGATGATAAGCCTGAAAATAGGACTGTTTCTGCTGCTCATCGGCCGTGGGAAGATGTGATTAAATCAGGGGACAAAACTCAGGAGGGCGAGAAAGTTGAGGAGGAGAAACCAAAGAAGAATAGATGGAGCGATAGGAAATCTGTGGAGGATAAACCAGCTGAAAGTCGTAGTGAGATTAAATCTTCAGAGTCTAAAAGTGAGGAATCAAAAACGGACAGTTCTGCAAAACGTATTCCAGCAGAGAAGGAAGCACCAGTTGATTTTAGTAAATCGCAGCAGGAATCTCAGCAGGTTTCTAGTTCAGTGGAGACGGACTCTGTAAAACAGACCTCGATTAAGAAAGTGAATGAAAGTAGTGTGAGTAAATCGGAAAAGAATACAGATTCAGTTAGGAGTAGACAGTTGGGATCTTCTCAAAAGTCCTCAAGTGATGCTGCATCATTCCCAAATGTTCCAAAAGAAACCGAAAAACCACAAACAGAAATTACATTGCACGTTTCACAAAGCGAGGCAGAATCTCTATTACCTTCCCAGGAAAAAGTCTCGGAACCTGAGAAGAAAGAGAAAAGCCCATTCAAAAGACGACTGAGCTCGCCTAGCAGACAGTCGAGTGATTCGTCAAAACCCGAGGAAGCCAAGGCCTCGAAGGACCAAGCTGAAGAGAAGGAAGATTCCAAGGAAAAGGCGGTCGACTCTCCGCCACCCAAGAGGAGCAGGCGATGGGGAGCCAAGAGGGACGACAAGCCCAAAGACGTCCCTGCAACGGTCGAGTCCAAACCGGAAGAACCAGAGAAAACGCAAGAACCAGAGAAAAAGGTCGCAACCCAACAGGAGGCCCCAGATTCGACCGGACCCAAGGAGGATGTGAGAATGAAGGACAAGGAAACCGAGAAAACTAAGGACAAGGAAACCGAGAAAACTAAGGACAAGGAAAGCGCGAAACCTAAAGAAGAGGAACGGACGGTGAAGAAGGCGCCACTTGTGGCAAGCAGTAGGATTTCCAAACGCGTAGAATCGTCTTCAGAGGAGTCATCCGAGGAGGAGGAGGAAGAGGAATCCAAGGAGGCGGCGTCATCATCAAGCTCTGAGGACGAAGAGAAGAGCTCGTCCGATAGCGACGACTCGGAAGCAGACGACCAGAAGGATGAATCTCCCAAAACAATGTTTGTATTTTTTTCTTGAATTTATTTTTCTGCCCTCATCAATTTTTACATTGCTCTTTCATTAATGCATTTCATTAAGATACTGATATAACTTTTAAACTTCTGAGTATTTCCTTTTGTATTTTCTCATCTTTTCATTCTCGCAGCGACGTTAAACTCCATCTTCACTCTCACCCATCTTTTCATAATTTTAACATGTTTCACAGGAAATCTCTATACATGCTCCATTCTCATTTACATGCCATTTCATTGAATTGTAAAACGAACGTCCCACATGACTTTTACCAATAATTAACCTGCTTGCAAGTAATTTTAATTTGGTTGCTTATGGGTGAAATTTTCATGCTGCGACGAAAAACACTAAATCAGTCTATCAAAAACAATCTAGTTTTGAGATTTATTTGCTGCTTTAGGTTAAAGGCTTCATTTTACCGATGCCTATTTTCATACTAATCTTTAATCTCGTATTGGCGAAAGATTCGTCGCAAATGGGTGAAAGATTCCCGCAGCGACGTTAAACTCCATATTAACTCAATTGGTGAAAGATTCCTGCTGCAATGTAAAACAGTAATTTGCTCACTTGCTCGCTCAGTTTAAAGGCATAATATCACAGTCTGACATAAATTAAGTTGTCGTTTTGGACCGAATAGTACATGATCTTAGCATACGCATAATCACTATTGTACCTCCAAATATCTTTTTATCGCTGTATGTTAGGTGAAATTGTATA